>JAHWFP010199301.1:0-21210 GCA_023313725.1 Lithobius niger | reverse complement strand
CCCCCCCCCCCCCCCCAACCAATAATTATTGTCAGTTGCGTGTGGGTTTTGTTGTTATTGTCTGTTAGGTTAGGTTACAGGTACCGGCTTCTGTTTGGCGTTTCACTTGTAATGAACTGGTTGGGGTTTGGCGTTTCACTTGTGGTGCTTAACTGCGCGGCGTCGTCTGCCTCGAGCCATATTAGAAAAGACAATTCGGCAAAAAACACTGCTAAATTGTACAGACTACGCATTTTTTTTTTTTCTGGTTTGTGATGTCTTAGGAGGATTTCAATCATGGTCGTCTGCTAATTTGGGACTATTTTTCTGTCGCGTAAGGTTGGCCCAATTACTCAACCATGTGCTACCACGAGTCGATTGTCGTGACGTAATATCCTACCTTCTGGGACGGTTTCTCGGAGCCCGTGCTGTTTGAGCGTCGATTTTGGTCCGAAAAAGTGCGCGAAACAATAGGAATCTTGAGTTCAAGTAAGTGTACGGTTACGCGCCAGAAAATTAGTGGTTTTGTGGGGTTGTTGCAGTGGAATTTGGCCAAAATTGGCGGCCAAATACGATGATAGCATATGATAGCCTCGGGGCATGGTAGTATTACCAGGTTTAGGCTTACATATTCCCTTTTAATATCGTAATTGGTGTGTGTAGGCTTAAATTACGGTAAAACGCTGCCCCGGGGCTTTTTTTTTTATGACGGCCGTTTAATTTGAGCGCTGCAAATTTTGGCTAAGTTCCTATCCAGAACCCTCGAAAATCAGTGGTTTTCTGACGCGTAGAGGTCCGTGGTAGGCCTTGGAGCCGCTGTGGAAGTGGTTCCAGTTTTAGTACTGTCGGAGTGAAAGGTTGGAGGATTGGACCATTCCTGCACGGGTGGGGTCCTAGCGTAGTAGCCTACGCGAGGTTTTTTTTTTTTCGTGTTGGTACGATAAATGTCGCAGGTTGCAAATGTGCTTATTTATGTTGGTTGAATTTGTTTTGTGTACGGTAGTTTTGCAAAGTATGTCACGTGGTAGAGCAGTGGTTGTGTGGAGCGCGGAAAAAGTGTTAGATTATCAAAAAAAAGTGTGGGTTATCGAAAATCTGTGGGTTATCAAAATTAACCCACGGTCACGTGTGTGGGTTTTCAGATTAACCGTATATATAACGGCTACACTTTTAGCATTGGGATGTGTTGGCGTGAAGTCACCGCCGTGCATTAAATAATAATATTTATTGCACTAGAACAATACTCAAGCTCAAGAACTTGTGTGCAAGCAATACAAAAACACACAAAAATTTGCAAATATCTAGACACACGCCAGTGTGTCGCGCCAAGTTAGGCAACAATCATCACAACAAAACTTCACATCAATTCAATTGTCAAGGTTGTAAACCATTGTAGCGCGGCGCCGTAGCGTCAGTGTCTTATATCTTGAAGCATAGTTGGGCACATTTCAGGTACTTGGGGAGAAATAATAATGCGATACAAAAGCTTAAATTGTGCTGAAATCAAGAGCAATGATCCACCTGACAAAAATTAACTCGTGTACGAATGCCAGCTAAGCTTCTTTCAATGCAAAATCTGACCCTCAATAACATTGTAAATGTGTAACTAGCTAGCTAATTCTAATCCGCTCATCCCCATTTTAATTTCCGTAGGGTAATTATTCATCGATACCGAGATAACGGGGAGGCTTCCAGCTATGAAATTGGACGAATGGCTGCAGTACGATACGAACTGCGTACCTTTTATGGTTTGGAGCCTAGGGGTGTAACGAGGATGGCGTGGGATGGCGCGTAAGTACGAAAATATTGTTATAACCATTGTTAGTATTGTCAGCATCGTCTCTCATTGTACAGCCAAACTTCGGACAATGACAACGTGTATACTGGTGTGAGTGCCTAGACACACACTAGTGCAGCACGATAAATCTAAACAACGTTGCCAAAGAAATTGTATTCACGTCCAATTCACGAAAAATAAACCAACTGTTAAAACAAAGCAAAATAAACAAAGCCCAAAACTGGTGAAGAGGCCACCAAGTTGAGAGTGGTTCGGCCCTTCAAAGGAGTGATATCAACACACCAAAACTAACGAAATAAAACAAATAACAACAGAATTAAAACCAAACCAAAAACCTAAAAGAAGTGACCAAGTTGAGAATGGTTCGGCCTATAAGCAAAAGGTAGTAGCAAATTGTTGAAAATCTTGTTGACGTGCCATTTTATTACACTTCTGCACGGTAGTGGAGTTGAGTCTAACACACAATTTAAAAAAAAAAAGGACTGATATCATATCAAAAACCAAAACTGGTAAAAGGGGCCGCCAAGTTCCGAATGGTTCGGCCCTTCAAAGGAGTGATATCAACACAAGCGCTTAGCCGCAGACCAAATCCTCTGTGTTAAAGGACTTGGTTGCGGTTGTATAGTTCCAGACATGATCAAGCGTAGTTAAGTAGTTTTTTTGTTTTATTTTGTTTACATTTTCGAAGAGAGTTGGGGGCGTTTATTGCGATAACCTTACAGATACAGTTTTAACAATGAGGATTTAGTTTGCGACTAAGCCATTGTGCCCGTTACTTGACGACAACGCCCTCTGGCGGTAAATCGCTGAAAGCAGGTATTTGTTTCGTCCAGAGTGGCACTACCTATTCATCTACCCTGGGCCAAACAGTTAGTTTCTGAGCTGAATTTTAGGAAAAGTGTTCACTACATTCTAATCACTTGCTTGGATTTTTTTTATGTCTTGCAGGTTGGTCAGCGGCATTTTGAGTTTCAAAAAGAAATATCCTCGAGCGCTGATCCAACAGACATAATATGGAGAATACAGGCATTACAAGTACAGGATGACACTTTCAGACGAATACTGACAAATATGTAGTTATCTAAATCTTATTTTAAAAAAGGTGCACTAATAAAGAATTTCTTCGAGCGAAGAGAGACGACGCCAACGGAGCGAGCGAAATGAGCGATAAGCCTAGTTCACATAAAAAAAAACGTACGATGTGCGTGCGTGTGTGCGTGTTCTCTACACCTCTTGAACCATGGCACCTACAAATGTGGGATTATCTTCCACCAAATGGAAGATAATTAAATTGCGCTTCCGTTATAGGCCTATTTTCGTCGCTGGAACCTGATGTTATGACCCTCAAATACACGTAAAACTGCTCTGAAAACTGCTCATTACGTCATAAGTTGACCTGAAAAAGTTTATTTTGGAAGGTCAAAGTTTCTTCAGACAAACTTTCTTTCTGATTAGTTTCCCTGATCGAACTTTGAAGTCATGAGCAGTTTTCAGAGCAGTTTTACGTGTATATTTGAGGGTCATAATATCAGGTTCCAGCGACGAAAATAGGCCTAACGGAAGCGTAATTTAATTATCTTCCATCAATAACACGAGGGCAGTTTTACTCGTATTTGAGGGTCGTAAAGTAAAGTCACAGCGACGAAAATAGGCCTAACGGAAGAGCAATTTAATTATCTTTCATTTGGCGCTATTATACTCTCATCTTTGTAGGTTCCTTGCTTCAAGAGGAGAAGAAGTATAAACAAACACTTACACCGACGATATGTTTCGCATCAGTACGCATAGGACCTGCACGCAAGTCGTCCGCCCGCCAAGTTCAATTGTCAGACTTATATCAGGTACATCTGTCTGACATTCAGTGCTTGTCTTGTTCGGTGTATTCCACAACGGTGATGCAGTTGTTGTTTGTTTGTATGTTTGTCAGTGTTCTGTCTGTAGGATTTATTTTATCTTTGGTTAGTCTGATTATCCTGTTCAGGTAGAGCTTGGCAGCGGCATGAATTAGGCCAGTTTTTCTGTCAAGATGTAGCAATTGACGTGCGTCCTTTTGTGAGTATATTTTGTCAGGTGGCTTGCACAACTTAAGTGTATATTCATTGTGTTTATTGTATCGTATTTGTTGGATTTATCGATGGACCTAGTTTAAGTTTAGGTTTAGATAGGGCTTAGGGCCTGGCTTAGGGCCTTACAGCTCTTAATAAAGACTAAAGATGATAGAAAGTCATTATTCAACTCCAGCATTGTTACATTTGCAGCCACTGGCTATGGCTAATTTTTTTTGCATTCTGCTCAGTAAACATATCAACATATCAACTGGCTATGGTATATTATCTGAAAGTCATGGATTCACGGTTTTCGTGAATTTGATGATAGTGAGGGTAAATAAATATGCAGCCAATCAGCCTAGAATTTGATAAAATAGGCGGTCTTTGTGCCCTGACACCATTAACTGATTCTCAATAGGTGAAAAAGGGTGTAAAAATTGTTGACTTTAAGTAACGGAAGTAGCACTGATGAATAGTTCTGTCATCGAAATAGAATATTTTACGCGAAAGATCTGGGTGAAATTTATCATTCGGTTCACATTTGACACCAAAGATTGCAATAATTTCTATTACTATTTATATGAGCGTTGGGAGCACACCACCTGTCATCCAAAAATTAGCTCCCATTGTTAGTATAGCATTGTTAAAGAGAGAATCAAGGACGGAGTTAGACCAGGAGTGGTTAACGCTCGTTAAACCCTTTCAACCCTTTTTTCAGGACGGAGTTAGAGGTTCCATAGAGAAGAAAGGGCCGGGGATGGAAAAGAACCTTAACGCGAACGCGTCGCTACCCTTTTTGATCAAAGGAGCACGCGGCGGAAGTAGGTTCATATCAACGCACCTGTACTGTAGTGTGCTCGTTAATAGCAACTGGGTACACACCCACTGAGAGCTTCATCTGTACACGAATAGTGAATGTGAATGGACGATTGTGAGCGCATTTTCACGCAATAAACTTAGGCGTTAATATAGCACATTGCACAAAGTTACATCGGTCAAATTAGTGCAGGGCCATATTTCAATTCTTCCTGTAAACGTCCGTTCAGGTAACGTATCAAACCATACAATCAATAATTACTCTTTACTGGTTTAAAAAGTGGTTGTTAGCTTTTACGTACGGAGAACGAATTAGTTGCACTACTGTGATGTTACTGTTAACAGCATCGTTTTCGAGTAGTTGACATGCATCATTGCAAATGAAAGTCGGCCACACAATGAAAGTTAGACAACAATTCTTTTGAAAAAACACCATTCAGTTGCTTACGGCGAATTAGTAGTTACATAACTAATAGCGATTGACGAATTCCGCCAAAACAAGCGACGAACCAAAATGGCGGAGTTCACTTCCCGTTAACGTGCCGGGTTGCCATGGAGTTTGTGGCCTAGCTGGCGAAATTAGGGCCAAGACAACTGACGTTACCAAACCTAATCAATAACAAAACTTCATTATGTTTTATACTGTTTGAGAAAATAATTTCTGAAATATAATTGTTTGAAATTCGCGCTTTAATGTTAGCAGTCGTTGCAAATGCCTTATAATTTCATGCCATACTCGATAAGTTAACAAAAAAGATACAATAAAGAAAAAACATTTGCTCACCTGATCATATCGATACATTCTTTCAGTTACATCAAGAACTTGATGCCGAGGTCACCACATTTGGCCCTGTTAATATTCGTAATAGAAGTCGTAGCCTTATATTAATTGTTTAATTAATGCTGAGGAAATTGGAGTTTGAGGTGACGAAATGTTTGATTTTGATGTTTTGCTAACCTCCTAGAAGGGTTCGTTTAAATTCGGAAGAAAAGCAACTAACACTGTTCTCGTTTTCCCTATTCCTCGCAAACGAATCATTATAATATTTATTATCAGTCCTGTGACACCAAAAGTATTAATTCCATATGATTTCAGCCCCATTACTATTACATTTTAATTACTTTGAGTCGTCATTTCGGACTGTCACCCTGATTTCTACAAGGTTGTTTTGGTTTAGTGTATGTCAACTTAAAACTGCGTCATGTGTATTCAACAAATGTGCTTGACAACTAATGCTTGTTTTTGCACGAATAGTATGAAAGGCTGCTGCTTCACACCTAACCTTTTGGATACTCTATTATTCGGTGTGATTAACTTAGCTAATAGAATTAACCTTGGCGGCCTTTCCCTGATTGAATGACATCTCTGCTTTCAAAGCCCAACCCTTTTTGGAAAGGAAACTTGGTGGCTTCTCTTATACCAGTTTTGGTTTTGGGTGTAAAAATAAAGAAGTAACAAACGGCGTATTTCAAGAAATGACTCACAAGAAGCAAGGGACGCCAATACCAGTTGGAAACCCCAAAACGATACTCTATCTTACGAAGAATAATTTGTGGCAGAACGGTACCTGTTTTCGATGTTAGAAGGGATAGTCTTGATACCTCTGCAATGAACAGTTCGTTTGTTTTAAGCTTACATCGTGTAACCCCAACCCTACTTGAAAAATGTGTTGGCAGATGCCACAAAACAATAAACTAGTCAATAAACTATCTTTTGTAATATTTGTTATCATCCCATTGTGTATTATATATAATTCGAATGTTATAAGCACATCAAACTATGAAGTACATCATGGTTTTAGTGTCAACCAACGAATTAATTTGCGAATTAAGAGACTTAAACAGACGGGTATCCGTAGACAGCATAAGAACTCGTAACGCACGTAAATAGACACACATTTTAATTTTCAGTAATAAATCATGTTCTGGCTTGTTCACAATTTAAAACAGCAAAAATGGGAGCAAAAACGCTCCTGTGTTAAACAGTTGCCACCATCTTGAACACTCACTAACTTGAACAGTGAGTATTCAAGATGGCGGCGACTGTTTAACACAGGAGCGTTTTTGCTCCCATTTTTGTTGTTTTAAATTGTGAATAAGGCCAGAACATGATTTATTACTGAAAATTAAAATTTGTGTCTATTTATGTGCATTAAGAGTTCTTATGCTGTCAGGGGGTACCCGTCCGTTCAAGGTTTTAGTTTCATTTTTCTCTTCGGCTATGTCCTCATTTCTTCAATTCTGTCACCAAAGTTGAGATGAGATGGGAACAAGCTCCCAAGTCGGTTTGAAAAGGAGACAGTCAGTATGTGCACAAAATAACGCTATATTATGATGTTTTGGGAAGCATTTTTCCTATTATCTAGTAAAACGATGTTTAGTAATAACTAAAAGTCAGGACATATAAAACACAATAGTAACCAACAAAACAAAGAGCATAGTAATGGAACTCGGATAAAAATGAGTCCCATAAGGGCAGAAACTGACACAGGGACCCAAGACCTAACCCTGGAAGGAAGAAGTGATGAGCTGAGGAAAACGTGTGGCTGGCTATTTATTGTTTTTTTGTTTGTTTTTTTTTTTTGGTGGGAAAAAATTGAACTCCGAGTTTACGTAATACTGCAATATATTCAAAAAATATGTTTGCTAAGTGGCATATGATGGTTGTGGACAGGAGGGCATTGTGTCAAATACAGAGAGTTTCTATACATTTTGCCTGTGCAGTAGCATGCAAAGACCCCCCGAGAGGCAAGGGCCAACCCAAGCTTTAGTAAAAAGGGCACAGTAACTTTTAGTAGACATTTTTGGCTTTCTCTCTTTTTTTACCCTTTATTGGCTTTTTTTTTTCCTTTTCAGGCCTTTTTTTTTGTCCTTTTTCGACTTTAGGCCCTTGTCAGGAACCGTCGCACCAGCAAATGTCGGCACAAAAAGGACATTTTTAAAAAAGGCATTTTCCGAAAAGGGCAAGGGCAACGTCCCCTGCTTCCATCCTATGCACGCCACTGCGCCTATATATCTTGACTTTTAGTTATTACTAAAAATTATTTAGCCTGATGACGGTAAGAATACTTCCCAAAACGTTGCAATTTAGCGTAGTTTTTTGTGCACCTGCTGACTTTCTCCTCCTCAAGCCAAAATTTAGATGGAATACAGAAATTGCAATACACTAATCGTCGGATCACTTCTAATATGCTAAACAGACTCTTACGGCGCGTTTACGCAACGACTCGCCTTTGCATTCTCGCAGCTAGAAGCTAGAAATCGTCTGAAATACCAACATGGCGGCGGTTTTAGCTATGACGACTCGCAATAAAAACACTTAACAATGCGTGTTCAGAAGGGACTGTGTAAATTTCGTCAGGAGGAATTCTTTATCATATTGTCACGGATTATAAAACTTAAAGCATTTACTCAAACGACGTCGAATTTAGCTAATCCAGATAGCGTTGTTACCATGGCAACGACAACTTTGCCATTGTGATTAAATTCTCGCTGCGAGAATGCAAAAGTGAGTTGTTGCGTAAACGCGCCCTTAACACCAACTGCGATGTTCAATGTAGCGAGTAATTACAGAACCAGAAGGGAGTCTTTAAATACGCACTAGAAGACGCCCGCCCTCGGAACGGGTGTAGTAGACGTGTCTGTCATACGTACGTCCATGCTTCATCAAAAGCAAAAGTATATAAAACCAGACAACAACAATTGCGTGTCCATAATTTGCTTTTGTCAAAAGTAAGTTTCTTTATACACAATTTTGCGCACACTGGCTAACAAACGCTGACTTTCGTTCGCTTTGCTCACTCAATCAGCACATATCCCTTACCACTGTTAAACCTTCTTTTCCCTTGTCTTCTGCCTGCAGTGACAGCGTAGTGTCAACGCATTACTATAACAGGTACTGTGATCAATTGGTTATTCCCAGTTTGGCGTCCTTCACTCCCATTGCCTTCTTGGTGGAACCAGGATAGTTTAATTTGTTGTGAACAACTGCTATTTCCAGCATCTGTTTAATCTCAGCTTATGCTGCTTTGCGGGTGGCGTTTGACGGTTTGCATTGTTGCGTAATAACAATGTTTAAAACAATGTAAAACAATGAAACTGATCATTCAGAGAAGATCTAATTCGTACACGATGCAGTGCTACATTTCGGCAGGTGTGCACACTGGAGTGCTAGAACATTTGTGGTGATTATATTGATATTGGTGTTGCTTTATTGTAACAGAGTGCATGTGCTGTATTAATGTGCTGTAATGCTCATAGCTGCTGTGAAATATTAAGGAAAATTGAAAATTAGCCAACAGCGAAAATTATACACTAGAAATGACGTAGTTCAGTAAGCCATCTTTATGCACTTAGGTTTCATCGGAGTGGCATGACCCGGATTCGAACAGGCTACCCAGTTCGCCCTCAGATCACTTGCATAGCGCCTTAATCGCTATGGCCACATCCTCCACTGGCATAAAGAAAACTCACTGAACCCGTTATTAAGGTCACGACCGTGACCAGGACTCCATTCGACCGAAGTTTGCTCGGCCATAGGCAATGGAGAGGGAAGACAAATCATACACTCATAAGGTTTTGTTTTTTTCCTGTGAAATACTTGTGTAATACCATATAAGTGGGCGCATAGCTACTGGCTAGGGTTACAATAAATTGTGTCTCTCCCCGTAACTCCGGAATGGCACGACCAATTGAAATTCTGCGTTAAGGTGCAAACCTGCACCACGGTAGCCGCCCATAGACACCATCCGAACCATCACAAACCAAATATTAGCGAAGGAGCTGCAGGAACAAAATTCGTTTATCGCCACAAAAATCCGTTGCTAAGTAAACTGGGAAGGGGAGAATAATGACAGGAAAAAAAAGAGGGACCAGAACGTGACCAAACTACAGCATAGTTAAGCAAATAAATCGGTAGGTTTCCTTGGTGGTTCAATGCTGGATGTTGTGCATGGGTTATTGAATGTAAGCTAAATGTTCGCCTGACTTAAACAGGGTGAGTGACGATGCGTTAATGAATGATAGTTAAGTTTGGGGCATTAGGGAAACGTAAGTGAAATTCCAATAGTTCTGAAATAACACGCCTACTGGGCGGAAGGAATGAAATGGGAAACTGGGATACTAAACTACAGTGCAGCAGTCGAGTTAAGGCAATTACAAAAAGTACCGACTTAGATATTCGACAGGTTTGCACTGTTTGTAAATTTAAAAAAAAACCACAATTCTTCGGGGCGTCACGGATTTTATAATTGGTGATGATGAGAAACGAATAACATCATTAGACAAGTTTACGATTTGCCTGGGGCACCTGGCCTTATTGATCGACGTCGAGTTTTCCAAAAGTGTGCGTAAAGCTGCGTGACGGTTTGTAAAATGGGCTGAATCTCTCTACACATACTTCAACAGAGACTTTCAATGGAGAATTTAAACACGTACGTACCACAAGGACTCGGCACAAACTACGAGTATTGCCGAACCCCGAAATACGCCTTGACCAGTGAACGGCAGTGTACACCTTCATGGCATCATATGCTATGCAGTGTATGACAGTTCTCTATCCTAATAATTGTAATGTGTGTAAAATGCGTTCATTTTTTTTGGTTCCAACAGCCACCAAGTACATGAGGAAGTTTGTTGCTTAAATCGCCTGGAGAGAATTATCAGTTCCAACATTTTCCTGTCTGACCCCCAGACCCCCCCCCCCCTGCCAAATTCCAAACAATTCAATGGAAGACATAACTTAATCGACTCAATGGTACACAATAACATATTAGAAAACAAATACGAACTCGTTTGATGCTTAAGGTAAGGTTAACTGATCCGAAGTCAAAAAAACAAAGGAACACAAATAAACTTTCCTGCAAGGTTTCAGATACTGCAGTGTTGCTGTATTGTTAAGTCCACGTGGAACCTTACTGCTGTATTCAAATGTTTTTACTTTTGCACACGATGGATCAGCAAATGTCGGTGCATTCTACTTGGCTAAATGACATTGCTGGAAAATGTTTTAAAAACTAATCGTCTTAGTGTGCTTAGCACATCTCTACAGGTAATTCAGGGTTCGTGCGAGTCCTTGAAAAGCTGGAAATGTACTGGAAAGTAATAATGAAATTCCATGCCTGGAATAGTGCTTGAAAATGTTTAACAATTATGTATGTATCATAGGGTGATGAACGGAAAGTAGACGACATTACTGAATAACACTGAAATGAAAAATTTATCCAAGGAGTAGTCCAGCGTGTATCCTTACAGTATATATTCTTTCTTTGTTTGGGTATGAAAAGTTTTGAAATTTGGGCTCTGGCTTTAATAGTATTTAGTGTATAATGGTTGGATACAACAGTAAGGTTGCAAGTGGACTAAACAGTGCAGAAACAGTGCAGTATCTGAAACCTTACAGGAAAGTTCCTTTGATGTTTTGACTTCTGATTAGATGAATCTTACCTTAAGCATCAAACGAGTTCGTTTTTGTTTTCTAATTGCGTGCTACTTTGGCGTACCATGCAGTTTAGATTAGCTTGCTTTAATGTTTTGCACTATCTTTATCAATTCCGGTTTTATAATCTTCATTATCTACCGATATCCGCATCTCAGTACTATTGTAACAGTAGAAGAATGCAGGACGTGATTAGGCTTAGATGAAAGATGAGGATGTATATTTTCCAACAAGGGTAATTAAAACTATTTAAATTACTTAGGATCTAAGGCTACGATAGTTTTTATACAGTGTAGGCTGTGCTTTTTGCGCTATTTTACCACAAGTTCCATCTTTACTGCCGTAACTTAGCCTCTAATTAATACTAGGGCCGTCGTAATTTCCACTGTCGACATAATGGAGCGGGCTCCGTTTTCTTTGCGATTGGGCTGTTTGGCCAAAAAGGGTCGGCCTTTGAAAATAGAGATATCGTTCAAACAGGAAAAGGCTGCCAGTGTAGCCAGCTATTTCGGTGGACAGTATCATGAAAATGTTATTGATGCATCTTCTCTCTATGAATGGTGGACACTCATCCTTTAAATTTTACTTTTTTCTTACCCCTGCACCTTTCCCTTACATGTTCCGTAAATTTTAATTTCGGCCGCATTAGGACTTAACCTCAAAGAAACTGGATGATACCAAATCCCGATAACAGATCCTAGTTCCCAATTAACCGAAAACTTTGCTGAAGTATGTTTTTTATAAAAATTACTTTTGAAAGTATTGCATAAATAAAGAATGATTATTATTTCTCCTTCGTAGAATCCTCCTCACTGTGTTACAACATTGGGATCCTTCCCTATGCCTACGGCGCTTTTTTACCTCATTAACGCAGTCATTTATGCAAAATATTGCGTCACTTCCGCCTCTATCCCGCTTCCCCCTACCCTGTCCGCGTCCACTACTCTTTTTCTTGCCGCTGGCGCGTGCAATCAGACATTCTTAAGCTAAGATTGTTGAATTCCTAAGGGGAATTCTTTTCGAAAGATCGTTTTCGCAGTTGAACTGAGGTGCGCCATCTTTCCAAGCAAAGCAGCGTGGCTACGAGGCTACGCGATTGGTGGTGAGTATTTCTATCGATACTGGTTGGAGAGTATTAAGATGGCGACCGGCATGGTAACGGCAGAATTTGTGGGAACGAAAAACGTGGCGGCCTGTTAGGCCGGCCGAGTACGTCCGCACGTGGATATAATTGCTTCTTGAGAACGTGGCGGCAGTGGTTTAATGCGGATTGTCAGGTTCGTAGTATTTGTTTTTGGTTTGTGTGACGGAATTTGAAGGAGAAGGTGTGGTTGGGAGTTCATATGTGAAACCCATTGTCGGAGTCGGTAGCTGACCGAACCAGCGGGAGCCGCGAGTGGCGGACGGTGGAAAAAGTAGTTGGTGTTGGTAATAAGAAAGTACGAATGGCTCGGTTTTAAAAAATTTTTTTTTTTTTGGACGATGCGAAACACTGGGGCGTGTAAGGCATCGACGATACCGAGCGGGAGTAGATGAGTTTTGTTGTGTGTGCGGTTGGATTGTTGGAAAACAAGCGCTGGAACGGAGCTTGAAAATGATGAGCACATGGCGTGCTGGAAGTTTGAGAGGCCATAGGGCAGAGTGGGCGGCCATTGGGGCGTCGCCGGCGGTGTTGGATATTGTAGACGGTGCTGGTCTAGAGTTGGGAAATACGCCACCGCTGAGGGCGGTTTCGGCGAGGCCGCCGTTGTTTGACGATGCGAAGGAGATTGCCCCGAAATTGAGCGAGATGTTAGCTCAAGGTGTAATTGAGAGAGTGAAAAACGGATGTGTAGGATTTGTGTCGCCAATGTTTTCAGTGGCAAAGCCGGACGGATCGATCAGGATAATTTTGAACCTGAAAGGCTTGAATGAGTTTGTAGTTGTACGGAAGTGCTACTTGGATACACTACCAAGGGTGGTAGAACATTTACAACCAGGGTGGTGGATGGCTACCATAGATCTGTCTCAAGCATACTATGCAGTGGCAATAAAGGACGGTGCACGACGGTTGTTAATGTTTTCCTGGCAAGGTTGTCTTTACCGTTTTTGTGTGCTGCCATTTGGGTTGGCTTCAGCCCCGGGTACTTTTATGAAGCTTATGTCAGTGGTGAGGCGCTTCTTGCGCCGGGCCGGTGTGTTAATTTTCATTTACCTGGATGATTTTGCAGTAGTAGGCCCGTCCGCAGCAAGTGTGCGGCGGGATGTGCGGAGAGTGTTGGAAACCTTGCGGAAGTTGGGATTTTTCGTAAATTACGAAAAAAGTGTACTGGTACCGTCGCAGGCGTTGCGATTTTTGGGAATGATGTTGGATCTAGAGTCAGCCCGTTTTGTGCTGCCGCCTGAGAAGCAGGCTGGTATGGTATGCGTGGTTGCGAGGCTGCAACAAGACCCAGTCACGGTTGTTAAGGAGCTTCAACGGTTGTTGGGGCTGGCAGAAAGTTTGTTGTGTGCCGTGGAGAACGGCAAGTTGCACACACGTTGGTGGCAACATGACCTGGTGACCTGGTGTCGTGCGGGAGTGCATGGAGGAAGCCTCTCGCGCGGTTCTTGCGAAGATTTGGACTGGTGGGCGAAGGCTCTGGGTCGCTCAGTGGTAGCAAAATCGTGGGTCTCGGTGGAGGCCGCAGTAGTGGGCTGGGGAGCAGCCACTGGGGATTCGCAAGCGCAGGGGAGGTGGCGGCCCAGGGAGGCTGCCTTGCATATAAATGCAAGGGAATTATTGGCTATGCTTAAAGCGCTAGACGTTTTTGGAGACCTGGTCAGGGGACGGGTCGTGCGAATCCTTTCGGATAATGTAGTGGCCGTGGCATATGTGAATCATCAAGGAGGGACAAAGTCCCAGACGCTAAATGCCATGGTCCGTTGCCTAGAGCAGCCTAGAAGTCAGTTGGATTGTGTGGTACAGGCGGCATTTGTGCCGGGGAAGTTGAATGTGACAGCGGATGGGCTGTCTCGAAATTTCTGGGACAGATTTGACTTCCGATTGTGTACTGCGGTGTTCCAGAAGATTTGTAGGTGGTTTGGGACGCCAGACGTGGACGTATTCGCATCGGAGGCGACGGCCCAATTGCAGCGATTTGGGTCGTGGGGACGCTGCCCAGGGGCAGAGTTTGTGGATGCGTTCAGTGTGAACTGGGGCCCGTTCTTTCCGTATCTTTTTCCCCCGTGTCCTTTAATTGGACGTTGCGTAGACAAACTCATCGTGGATCGAGTTGAGTGGGCAGTACTAGTGACACCGGACTGGCAGTGTGCAGCCTGGTTCGTCCGGCTGTTGGCCTGCGCCAGGGAGGGACCTTATCCCTTGAAGAGCGCAGGGGCCCTTCTCTGGGACCCGTACTTGGACGCCGAGGTGGCGGATGAGTGGGGTCCCTGGGTAGTCTGGGGTGTAGGTACTGGTTGATTATTAAGGGGGACCAAGGTCACCACAGCCATATTCGGAGCGATTCCGAGGTGTGCACTGCTTCCTAATCTATCCCAATGTTGTAACACAGTGAGGAGGATTCTACGAAGGAGAAATGAAGATTCTCCCAGAGAACTTGTTCTCGCCAGGAGAATCTAAGTTCTCTGAGAGGAATCCGACGAAACTGTGTTACAAAACAGGGCCCGCCCGCCTCCCTGCATGGAATCGTGCGTTCACAGCAAGAAAAGAGTGAGTGGACGCGGACAGGGTAGGGGGAAGCGGGATAGAGGCGGAAGTGACGCAATATTTTGCATAAATGACTGCGTTAATGAGGTAAAAAAAAGCCGTAGGCATAGGGAAGGATCCCAATGTTGTAACACAGTTTCGTCGGATTCCTCTCAGAGAACTTAGATTCTCCTGGCGAGAACAAGTTCTCTGGGAGAATCTTCATTTTTTAAATATTGGTTTAAAATAATATTGCCTGCTACAATCATTTCAAAACACAAAACCTTAGTAAAGTTGGCGTTGTAATTTCTGAACAATAAGAGACAGCTGCTTGGGGTTTAGACCATTGAAAATCTGGTGAAAAACCTTCAAAATGGTGTATTAAAACGTCGAAGTTGGTCGAAGAGAAGTGAAAATATCTCTTCAATTTGGTTTATGTACCAATCCCGATTTCTACCGATATTGCAAATGTTGGCAAGGATTTACGTGAGGCATTCTGAATCGGTTATAGGGACCGGCCCAGCCTTACAAAATATGCTTTTGGTTGCTTACAATTAACAGACACATGTCTGCTAGTGAGGCCAGAATAAGATTTATTAGGGGCCCTGGTCCGTAGCCGTTTACCCAAAGCATAAATACAATACATAAATACAGCCAAATATCACTTCCACTCATTAACAACCTCTAAATCAAGCATCACTGCAATTATTCAATGCAGAAAATATGCTATTTATTTCTATCTATTTATTTCTATTTATTTATCTATCTATTTATTTCTATTTATTATTCACTGCCGTAGGTCCATGTTGCACTCAATGGGTTCAAAGGGTTTAACGAGCGTTAACCACTCCTGGTCATCTGCCCGAAGCCCTAAGGCCCCATGTTTGCAACAGCCAGAGTCCCAGGCGGTCACCCACCCAAGTATCAATCCAGCCCAATGCTGCTTAACTTAGGGGATCTGACGAGAACCGGTATTTCCAGCAGTCAATCTTTTAACAATCGGATTCCATTAACAATTAGAACAATTAGACGGACTCGCTGTCTCGTTGTTGGTTGGTTTTCTGGCTCTTGGCTATTGGTCCATTTTGTCACCCTGATGGTTCCTCAACCTCATGTCCGATTTCGGATTTTCTGTTTGATAAACCTTGTCTAGACTTTAGGGATGGGTCGGTTTCCTTTTTTTGACTTCGGTTCTGGTTTCGGTTTTCATGACCACAAAACCGCAGTTTCAGTTTCGGTTTTTGCCACCCACCAACCCAATCAGATATTTCTGTTTTTTTTTCTTGTAACAGTATTATTACTAGCTTCAAACTCGCTCCTGTTTTCACTTTCAGCAGCGTCATAGCCCATGTGTCTAGCTGTGGCACCATCTTACTCTGCTATTTTTTTTTGTGACTAGGAGCTTTGCGTAGAATATGATAATTATTAAAAAAATTAAAACAACAAATCAATCTTGAATTTTCGAACACCGTACGAAAAACCGACACAAAATCCGAATCGGTTTCGGTTTCGGTTTTCAGTAAAAACCGAAAATTCGGTTTCGGTTTCGGTTACCGACCCATTACTACCAGACTTCCATGCTACTGCATGCTAAGTGTGGGTTGGATAGTCCTTATGGTCTTCGCGTGATGAGCGGTCTAAGATTACATTGGAGTATGTACATAGCGGAGCTTCGCTCCAATAAATCGTTTTAATTACCCTTGTTGGAAAATATGCATCTTCATCTTTCGTCTAAGCCTAATCACGTCCATTTATCCGAATTAGAAAGGGTACTGCAGCTGTTTAAAGTCAAGAATTGTAACATACGTCATGCACTGTTGTGTGTAAGATGCGGAAACGGCCTAAAATAATTTTAAAAACGTACGAATTTCGGCCAAAAATATGAATAGAAACTTTTTTAAGGAAATTTTATTCTAAACATAATTGGTAACTGGTTAATTTTCAATCAGATGAACGGTTTAGACGCTAAAAGCAAAAAACCGTTTTTTGTCGCCAATTTTGGACGCCATCTTGAATTCCCCAAGGGTGTTAATGTGGCATCATTATGTTTTGAAGTAAGGGACATATTGTAGAACATCTCTGCGCAAAAACATTTAGCTAAACAGTTTTTTTTTTAGGTTAAGCCAAAAATCAGCATTTGGCAACTGGACTAATAAGTCTACCGGCGTTTGCTGACGACTAAATACAAACCAATATAGAAAGAAACCCTTTAAATCTTCAGTCTACGTCTGCAGCTGGGTATGGGTGATTGGCATTGTTGCATAATAACAATGTTTAAAACAATGTCAAACAATCAATCAGGTCGTTTAGAGCTCCCTAACCCCGAACCACTTGACCAATTAGAAAAGGCCTTATGGAAAGGGCACTTCTACAGAACAATACCTGTAAAATGAGCTATGAAGCCGATCAATAGGACAAATAGTTTGATGTGTAGAGAGCGTAGTAGAAACGTTGCCGTGCCAAGAAGAATCAAAAAATTAATTTCATGATTTCTGCTCAGGTCCAGATCTCAGATTTGCTTTGACGGATTTTAATGAATTTTGGTATGATTCTTGACCAAGTCCAATAAAGCTGACATACCAAATTTAATCGAAAAATATTCACAGACGGAAGAGATATTAACATCAAAATGTCGGCTTTAATATCGGAGGTTGAGGTCAAACCTTACAGTAAAGGCTCGCCTTTACTATTAACGTACAACCAATGCCTGCATCACCATGCCACTTTGTTTTGCTGCAATTGAAAAGACATGCAACACTGAACTCGTAAGCTCCTAAAGTTAAACTCTGCAGGGCAGCAATTAACTGTTTGCAGTTGAGAATTGTGGGAGAGCTGTTAGACCTAAGAGAGGCATTTAGACTTGCTGAACGGGCAACAAAAGATAGCATTAATTTTATACTATGGTATTAGAAAATGCAAACAGTTTCAGCCAATTCACATTTGCGATGAAGACATAGCAAGAGTAACAAACAGTTGTGGGTTTCACTCATTACTTTCCATTTTCTGCTGCAATCAGAGTGAAACGTGCTCCACATTAAACGGTTTTTCGAAAAGAAACTGTGTCGGGTAATGAATGTCATAAGTATTTCAAATCGTCATGTATTATGCCCAAAATTTAAACCTCAAAACTCGACAAAACAATGCTGCTGTAGACGTTGAAAAGTTGCTCCATTATCCCCCCCCCCCCCAAAAAAAAAGTGGCTAGAAATGCTGAATTGCCTCATGCATGGGCCCCCAAAATGCTCTAAAATGTGGTAATCTTTAGAGCTTCCTGGGCTGGGCCCCAGACCCTTATTCAAAGTGTTTTTTAGTAGCACATGGCTCCCTTTCATGGTCTGTCACCCCCCCCCCCCCCCCCCCCCCCATCCACACATACAAAAGATTCCTGCGTTCGCCATTGACTTTGATGTGTACACCATTTATTCTCCTCGGTGAGGTTTGTTCCCGACGCCACTGATATTCTTTTAGGAGTCGTGTTGCCATCACCATTGTCCTGAAAAGCCGTTCGTATCATGCTGCTTTAATGTGAGAGCTGAACTTCATCATTATAATTCGTCGATTAGTCGCAGGCTTGAATTTAATGTGAATGGACTTGCGTATTTTATCTAAAGTGCGTGGAAACTCAAGAATTTGGATTTTCCTTTCTGGTTTTGAACTCATTGGAGTGGACTGGTGAGACGTTTGCCCATTATCATCTTAAATGATCCAACATTGAAAAAGGGAAATTATATCTACGAGTCATAATTTCAAATTGCATCACTAGTTGCAGGGGGCAATAAGATCTTTATTTAAAAAAAAAGAGAATCTTGCTTGACTAATGCAAGTCCTGGCTAATTACAGGCTTTTTAAATTGGTTTCGTTCTCTTTTACTTTGTTTTTTTTTTCTTTCGTTATGTTTCAAATTGCTTTAGTTTCTTGGCACGTTGGTTTCGTTTCTTTTCAGTTTGGTTTTGTTGACAGCTAATTTTACAAATCTTAAATCAGAGCAAATCAAATGGAGACTACTAAATGTAATTTACAGTAAATAACTTATTAATATTTTCATACTAGTTCAATTTTTTCAACCCCCCCCCCCCTCCCTCTCCCAACTATAGGAAAAGTTGTACATTTCATAATGTGATTATTTGGGCCCCTACTAATTATGCTATGAAATATACCACTTTTTTAAAAGTTGGAAAGTGTGGGAGGGAGGGGTGAAAGTAAATTGAACTAGTATGAAAATATGTGACACAGAATACACTGTTGAGCAGCAAACAATATATTTATTATGTAGTGTGCAAGCTCGGAATTTTATTTTAATCTTTAAATTTCATTTTAAAGCCTAAAATAACTCAAATTTCAGTTAAAATTTGGAATTAGAAAATTCTTGAAGCTGACTTGGATTTTAACTTTGTTGGCTTGCTGCAGACGAGCTTCTGTATGGTTCGTTTTGTGATATTGATAGCGAGACCACTTTTCGTTTTTACGACTGGCTTGCCTTTGGCCTCCCCCATTTCAAAATTGTTAATTAGTGGGGCAGCAAACAACAAAACCGCTCGGTTTGTGATAGAAGCGTAAAATTTGGCATTTTCGTTCACTAAAAATATGCTGATCAAAATGTGATATACTGCCATGTCGAACTCAGACCGGAAGTGGCCGCTATTTTGAAAAATGGCGGCTTAAAAACTGTTTTTTAAGCAAATCTCTAAAACTGCTGATATTTTGGAAAGAAGATGTATTACAAAAATGTTCAGCACACAATTCTGGGCAGGAAAGGTGGTATACATCTTTTACGTAAAAGCGACTCTTAAACCTCCAAATCGTATTTAAAGTATATAGCCCTTAAATCGCACGAACCCCCTTTTTTCAATTGGTTGTTACAGTGATTTTAGTGTTCAAAGTGCTGTTACGAGCCCTCTAATAGCTCAAAATTGACACGCTTAGGATTTTCTGAAAGTTAGGGATCTATTCTTTTGATCAATCCTAACCAAACCTATTTAACTTAGATAGGGACCGTTCTACGCCCATTTAAAAACGAACAGGTAATGGCGTAGCGGCGAAAGTGTATGGTGATTTTCGAATTCAAAGTACTGTTTCGAGCCCTCTAATAGCCCACAACGTACATGCTTAGAATTCTATGAAAGGTGGAGCTCTATTATTTCCATCTGTCTTAACCGAAATCAACAGCACTTTGAACACGAAAATCACTATAACAACCAATTGAAAAAGGAGCGTTCGTGCGATTTAAGGGCTACATACTTTAAATACGATTTAGAGGTTTAAGAGTCGCTTTTAAGTAAAAGATGTATACCACCTTTCCTGCCCAGAATTGTGTGCTGAACATTTTTGTAATACATCTTCTTTCCAAAATATCAGCAGTTTTAGAGATATACTTAAAAAACAGTTTTTAAGCCGCCATTTTTCAAAATGGCGGTCACTTCCGGTCTGAGTTTGACATGGCACTATATCACATTTCGATCAGCATATTTTTAGTGAACGAAAATGCCAAACTTTACGCTTCTATCACAAACCGAGCGGTTTTCAATAAACTTAGGTCTTTGCTACTACACTAAATGAGGAGATGCTCCTCACGTCTTCCCCCCCCCCTCCCCCCACCCGTTCGCACCGCTGGTGTAAATGATACACATTACATTGCTGTAATGATTTTCACTGCTGAAGACAAAAGATTTAAAAGAGACAAAATAGTACATAATGCGTCAGCATGAACGTTTCTTTTTTTTAATTTGTCATATATTTTCATCAAAGTAATACGCTTACAAAATAATAGAAAAAAAATGTAAACATATCAATGAGGCACGTTGAGGCACGTTTCAGTTTGACACACTTTATAGAATGCTATGCACTGTAACATTATCTACAACGTGTGGAACTAATGAGTTCAAAAGAAGTTGCACCATCAAATGGGACCATTAGCTCTTGTTTACCACTTAACTGAATGTAACATAATAATTTTGTACCTAAAGTTGGTCTTATTTCAGCTCAGCACGTTACAATAAACATTGTAACTTACCGCCAACATTAGAAAGAAACTCAGTAAACTTAGGGTGGGCAAACTGAACCGTTATTCAGGTTAGCTTATCGGCCTGCCATAAACCTGCAAAAAAAACAAAGAAAATAACAATACAAATCAGTGCTGCTGCACTCAAAAGCTACTTAGGGTCAATTACACCCAACCTAGCTAGAAAGATTACTGGACAGAAAAGTTGTTAGTTGCTTTTATTTTCTATATTATAATTTTTAAGCCCAGTTTGCATTCCGTCAAGAAAAGTTATGCCTTTTTGTCTTTACTAAGGCCCTATTGGACGTTCAGAAGGTATATGGTCTTCTAAAAGGCACAAAAATCATTGTAATTGTTGGTTATTTATTATTTATTTATAATTTATAATCGTAATGACGAACCTGACCCTGTAGAACCATTCTTTGCAAGTCAGTGAATATGGCCCGTTACTTGTTGAGGACTGACTAT
>JAHWFP010199300.1:11052-22431 GCA_023313725.1 Lithobius niger | reverse complement strand
CGCTTATCAGATCGAGGGATCAAAGTTGTCATGTACTTAGGGTTACGTTGGTATGGGTGCTGTTCAGATTTTCAGCCTGTTCTGAGCAGGTTAAGATGGAATTCGTAATACATCATCACACTAATTCGTGACCTGCGTCACTAGCACCAAAGGCAAAAGCCACAGCTTGGGGGTCGTTGGAGTTCAGCTTAGTTATTAATTACGAGACTAAAACACGGTGCGAAAAATCTTTGAAAGCAAAGACACATGATTACTATAGTACGTCTACCAAAAATATGCCTCGCGTAAGATAAGCAATTTGTTTTGAGAACGCTAAAGCACTACATCACTTTTTGTGCAGCTTGATCTTGATTTATCGGAAGTTGGGCAGCAGTCGCCATCTTGCATGCGTGTTCGGGGATGGCGAAATGACGTCATAGTCTCCATCGGTCATTACGCATGGATGCTAGCGCGTTCCTGTATGTATTTTAAGGGATTAAGAATACATTAAAGAGGTAATATTATGTAGGTAAGGCAGGTGAGGGAGAGGGGAAGGGAGCAAAATTTTGAAATTTTTTTAATTGTTTAAGTATACGTGTTAGGGTACACGCTGAAACAATTAAAACGAAACATTTCGATTTCTTCTTTTCGTTTATTAATGAAGTAGTTTTTTTTTACAGTTTAGTTCTTCTCATTCTATTATTTTCGCAGAACCTCCGATGTGGTTTGCCGAAAATTATAGTTTTTTAAAAAAGTTTATGTTCCTTTTACTCCAGAACTACTGGTTGGAATATGATGATTTTTTTGCTGAAGTGGTCACCTAATAGTTATGAATGGACACAAGCATGCTAACACCACAAAAAATTTCAAAACTCTTAAGTGTTACCGTTTCTGAGAAAAAAAGAACATGAATATGTGAAATTTTCTCCATAGTTGTGAATGTGACAAAGACGGAAATACAAAGAGAAAAAAATTACCTTTTGATCCCAGCATCTGAGTATCTAAGGAAAAGGATTAAAAAAAAAATAATGCATCAGATTACTAACATTTTGAAACCAGTAATTCATCTATGGCTTCAGAGATAGTCCAACTTAGAAACAATGTAAATTCACTCGAGATTTCATCGAGCTTATCAAGCAACATGGATTAAGCTTGAAGTAAAAAATGTACATTGCGAGTCATTGCGCAAACGCTTCTTTCTTCTTATAAATTGACAATTGCAATGCAAAATGCATTGAGCTTGTATCACGAACCAAACGACGACCATGTTCCTCTGCTACGTTGCCATGGTTGTTTCATACAGACAGTTCGAAAGACAAATGGGGCCACGTAGCTGGCGAGAAAAACACCGCAAAATTAGCATTAACAGTATAGAAGCTGTAGATTCATGGTATTATAGGAACGAACGGGAGATTTCATCTCTATAGACCCGCCTTAGGGAGGGTTGTTGGAAGCTATTTGGGAACTATTACCCCTAAATTCGATTAAATGCGCTGTGACCCTAGCAACCCGTCCCCTACAATTGACGATTTTTTTTAAATATAGTTTTTTACAATAAAACAAGCCTCTAACAGGCAAAGCACACACAAGCACTGTGTAAGAACATGCCTTTTATTTTCGGCACCCGCAAGAGATTGAGTCCTTGTTCACAAGCACAAATACAAAGAAAACAGATCATGAGAGTGGCCAATCACGACGGTCCTGTATAATTACGTTACTCTTCAATATGGCGCTGTTGTGATATGCTTTCATCAGTGTGTGCTTTCGTTTATTTATTTTCTTTAAAATCTTGCTCTTACATGAGCTTGCTGGTGTTTCGCCGGTAAGGGGTAAATAAACATCTTATTGTGTCGCTATACTGCAAGTTAATATTTAAATTTTTTTATATTTTTTATTGTTTAATGAATAAACGTGCTCCCGTCGTAGCAAGCTGGAGCAATGTAAAAAATGTGAAGCCAGACGCATTTGCAGCAAAGACACAAACTTATATTTCGACACCTTTGTTTGGCGGTGCCTTCATCAGAGTAACAAGGTAAAAGTTTGAAAAACAACTCACATTGGCATGGTCGGTTAATAGGCCTAAACGTTCGCCTGCATTGGGTGCAGTCCGTCTAAAATTTATACGATAAAATGCTAAAATACATTCAAAACAGCTACTAATAATAACTACCAATGCCATTAGGCATGTCGTACACATAGTAAACATTGGTGCAGGTGGCCAAAAATCAGTACAATTGTGTGAATCGTACAGTGGGGAGGTTCAGACCAGCAGTTCGGCCATATTGGAAACCTCGTTTTCGTTCCTTCCTTTCCAATATGGCCGAACGGCTGTTCTGATCATCCCCACTGTAAGTTTTACATAATTTTACTAGTTTTTGACCATCTGCACCAGTTTTTACTATGTGTACAGCATGCCTAATGCAGTGTACGTTATTATTAGCAGCTGCTTTGAATGTATTTTAGCAATTTTACCAAATGCACCAATGTAGACGAACGTTTAGGCCTATATTGACCGACCCCATGCCAATGTGATTTAAAAAAAAAAACTATTACCATAGCCACTCTGATAGAAGGCACCGCCAAACGAAGGTGTAAGTCCAGTGCCATTTCAAAAAAGCGTGTTTGAAGGTATATACGACAGTTTTCAATCGATTCTATCTGTAAAATGACCGCAGTATCCAAATCTGGAGGATGCCACCTTGACATCCTTGAGCATATAGTTAAAATCCAAGATGGCGGCCGTAAATGTAGCTTATTTTCATGTTTTTTACCTATACAGCCGAATATATGCATTTTTTGAAAGGAAGATGTGTTAGGAATTTGTAGAACATTGTATTTGGTACCTTTTATGTTTCGTGTTTGAACGTCGTAAAAATATAAATAACGGAGTTTTGACCCTCGGGAAATTAGTCAAAATTCCAAGGTGGCGGCCTAAACTTAGATTATCGAATTCAAAGTGCTATTGTGAGCTCTCTAATACCCCAAAATGGACATGCTTAGGCTTTTATGAGAGGTGGGTATCTATTCTTTCCATCAATCCAACCCGAAATCGTTTCAGTTTGGTAGGGACTGTCCTATACGCTCATTTAAAAATGAAGAGCTAATGGCGTAGCGGCGAAAGTGTAGGATGATTTTGTAATTCAAAGTGCTGTTGTGAGACCTTTAATACCCCGAAATGTGCATGCTTAGGCTGTTCTGAAAGGTGAAGATCTATTATATCCATCAAACCTAACCTAAATTGTTTAATTTAGATACAAATACAAATATTAGCATTGCAGTGGTACTAGCCACTACTCCAATTACAGCTACACCTTAAAATGGGCGTACAACAGTCCCTATTTAAGTGAAACAATTTCGGTTAGAATTGATGGAAAGAATAGATCCCCAATTTTCAGAAAATCCTAAGCACATCCATTTCGTGGTATTGGAGGGCTCACAATAGCATTTTGAATTCGAAAATCAGCATACACTTTTGCCGCTACGCCATTAGCTCTTGATCTTTAAGTGAGCGTAGAACGGACCCTATCAAACTTAAACAATTCCGGTTTGGATTTATGAAAGAATAGATTCCTGCCTTTCAGAAAAGCTTAAGCATGTCCATTTCATAGTATTGGAGGACTCACAATAGCACTTTGAATTCGAAAATCAACATGTACTTTCACCGCCACGCCATTAGCTCTTCATTTTAAATGAGGGTAGGACGGTCCCTACCAAACTCAAACGATTTCGGTTTGGATTGATGGAAAGAATAGATACCCACCTTTCATAAAAGCCTAAGCATGCCCATTTTGGGGTATTAGAGGGCTCACAACAGCACTTTGAATTACAAAATCAACATATGCTTTCACCTCTACGCCATTAGCGCTTCATTTTTAAATGAGCATGGGACAGTCCCTATGAAACCCAAACAATTTCGGCTTGGATTGTTGGAAAGAATAGATCCACACCTCTCTCTCCATTATTGGAGAGCTCACAATAGCACGTTGAATTCGAAAATCTAAGTTTTAGGCCGCATCTTGGAATTTTCTGGGGTCATAGCTCTGTTATTTATAGTTTTACGAGGTTCAAACATGAGACATAAAAAGTACGAAATACATTGTTCTACAACTTCCTAACATATTTTTATTTCAAAAAATGCGTATATTTGGCTGTACAGTCAAAAAACATGAAAATAAGCTACATTTCCGGCCACCATCTTGGATTTTAACAAAATGCTCAAGGTTGCCAAGGTGGCATCATCCAGATTTGGCTTCAGCATAAAATTTACGTATAGAATCGATTGAAAACCATTGTATATACCTCCGAACAAGGTTTACCACAAAAAGTGGCACTTTGGCACTGGACTGGATGGGCACTTTGGTATGACAAAATACAGGGTGTTTCATCTCAAGTGTTGCTGCTCAATATCATCCCTAGTATTGCAGATACGTCGAACATAGCCATGGAATACGTTGGAACATCCAGGGGACCAGCAGACGGTTAAACCGTAAATGACCTTGACGACCGGTTTCAAGGTCAACGAAAAATTAACTCTGGAAGTAGCAGAGATAGTGGCATGATGAAAATTGCAAACTTGTAGCGGACGAAGACATGACCTCAACAAAGCAAACAGAACAAAAATTGGTTCAAAATGTCAAAGAGATACAGTAAAAACAATATGGGTCTTGCAGCCCCATTGGAGGACTTGACCACAACCCACCCTGAGATTGGAAACACAGACAGCACCACTGTGTGTACACCACAAGGATTAGCAGGCAGGCAGACCTGCAGGTGAATCCTTGAGAAGCATGTTTACATTAATCCCTGAGGTAGACATTTCTTATTGGTGCCTGTCTGTGTTTCTACCTTAGGGTGCGTTGTGGTTATGTCCTGCAATGGGGCTGCAAGACCCATATTGTTTTCACTGTATCTCTTTGACATTTGAACAGATTTCTGTTCTGTTTGCTTTGTTGAGGTCATGTCTTCGTCCGCTACAAGTTTGCAATTTAAATCATGCCCCTATCTCTGCTACTTCCGGAGTTACTTTTTTGTTGACCTTGAAACCGGTCGTCAAGGTCATTTTAGGTTTAACTGTCTGCTGGTCACCTGGATGCTCCAACGTATTTCATGTTGGACGTATCTGCAATACTAGGGATGATATTGAGCAGCAAGACTTGAGATGAAACACCCTGTATAAACTTGTGTTTTGTTGCAATTGCGTCAGGCTTTACATTTTTTACATCTGTTTTATCGCACTCCTCGTACCTAAGCTGGAACAACTTAAATTTTACTCAGTTTGTGTCCATCCTTATTTTTCGGCATACGAAACAGTGCGCGTAAAGGTAAGTTCCAGACTTTCAATTTATTTTGAAGAGTAGTACAATCCGTTTGTAGTACCATTCTTAAACACAAAATCAACATGTGTGGTACGGCTGTTTAAAACTTTTTTTTTGGTGGGGGGGGGGGGGGGGTGGGGGGATGCTCTTTAACATTTTTACCATTTTTTTCAGGGCAGTGAATAACACCAGGACAGAAGTTCATAAATGCCTACGCGTCTGTACGATGTGAGAGTACCCAATCATCTCTCGTTTTATATTCATTTGCACAAGGCCACATGGAACAGAAGCTGCGGGTTTCGTTTTCTGGTTCCATACCAGTGATTCAACATCACGCGATTCAAATTTTATCAATAATACACCAATAGCTGGGCAATTCTTCAGTCTTCGTGTAGGCATTCCATATGCACTCGTCGCAAGTGTGGGACCAGTATGCCACCATACATGAAGACACGAATGCTACAAAAAAAATCTACGCGCAATTTAGGAAATCTGATGTAGAACTTTGCGTAAGGTGCTTTATTTAATATCACTCCAAGCAGCGTCAGAAAATTGTAGAGTCAAAATACTGTAGTGGCCTACATGTAGACCACCTAATGTACTCGTCCTATAGAGCAGTGACATTGGCCGCCATATTGGCACCAGTATGGGTTTTGGAGGGCATAACTACAAGGTGCACTACATAAAAATGAAGGGAAAAACAACGGAAGAGCGGATTTCTTAGGCTTAAAATAACGTTGTTTTCTCCAACAACAAAAATCGCGCGTTTTAGGGCTAAGAAATCACCCTTCACAGCATCGGCTTCAGTATGACGCCCTTCTGTTTCTCTCTGCAGTGCCCCTTGCAGCTAACCCATTAAGGCTCCAGCATAGAGTTATATACAATAATACTACGTCGTGTCACTGCTCTATATGTAGGACAGATGTACACTAGACATGTTTACGCTAGTGCCACCAAAGAAAAAATGCGAAATGTAGGAAATGTGATGAAGCCTTCATGTAAGTTGTTTATTTCGACGTAGTAGGATCAAAGAGTATTATTACCATACTGTAAGTGTCTTACAGTTGGTTCCTATAGAACAGCGGCAAGTGACGTCATATTGGCTACAAGATAATATCTGGAGGGCATAACTACAAGGTGCACTAGATTAAAATGTAAGGGGAAACAACGGCACTTCTAGTTAAGACAGTGCTTTAAGAGCGGATTTCTTGGGCTTAGAAAAAAAACGTTGTTTTCTCCAACAACAAAAATCGGGCGTTATAGGATTAAGAAATCCCCTCTAATAGCATTGACTCAGTAAGACGCCCTTCTTTCCCCTCTCCAGTGCCCCTTGCAGCTAACCCAGTTACTAGCTCCACCATTGAGTTATATAGAATAATATACTATGCTAGAGCAGTGACACAACGTAATATTACTGTATATTACTCTATGCTGTAGCCCTAATGGGTTAGCTGCAAGGGGCACTGCAGAGAGAAACAGAAGGGCGTCATACTGAAGCAGATGCTGTGAAGAGTGATTTCTTAGACCTAAAACGCGCGATTTTTGTTGTTGGGAGAAACAACGTTATTTTAAGCCTAAGAAATCCGCTCTTCCGTTGTTTTTCCCTCCATTTTTATGTAGTGCACCTTGTAGTTATGCCTTCCAAAACCCATACTGGTGCCAATATGGCGGCAAATATCACTGCTCTATACGTACGTCAGATATTCGCATTAGCCCACTTTCCTAGATTTAGGACGGCATATTCCTTGAAGACAATCAGCGTCAAAATCTTTTATATTTTATCTGCGTTCCAACTCTTCCTAATAATGAGTTTTAAATGGAAAATTGCAGTTTTTCAAAATAAAATTAGTTTTCAGGCTTAACTGGGTTCATGAATGCTGGTAGTAAACAAGTTCACAGGGCCCTAAGGCCTACTGATGCACTCAAAAGAGGATTCATGAGGTCCCGAATTTGACCGGACAGGTCCCCAGTTTCTACTGGACTCGTGTAGCGGGTTGGAGACGAATAAACACGCAGTTGGTTTGCATCCGAGTCAATCCGTTCTTCCTGATTGCTGGGGGACACTGAGAAAGTCACGAGTCGTAGTAGACCGGCAAAGACACACTAGGCCGAAAGTAGAAACCACGAAATGTTGAATAAGAGACAGCAACTTTGAATATAAATAATTGAGCGTCGAAATTTCGACTTTGATCGTTGGGAAACCTTCCAGTTAGGTCAAACCTTACAAGTAGGTCAAGCCTTTGCCTTTACTAATTCGGGTGACAAAATGTACGTACCGATTGTATCTTTTCGTTTTCTTCCATTGTGGCTGCCATAGTATGGGCAAAAAATAGCCCTACAAGGAAAAGAGAAATCTTCATGGCGACCGGTCGTGTAGAGCTGAAGCGTTGAAAACGAGTTTCTGGCCGTCGACTGAGTTTTGTGAGTTGTGCAACGTGTTATCGATGTACGAATGGGCGTGCATTTCCGTTGGTGGGTGTGCAGGTGACGCTGCTGTGAAGTTACGTCGTACGTAGAACGACGAGTTTTGTAAAGGTCGACCCGTGTTACTCACTGTAACTCGGTTGAATAGGGATAAGCGTACCGTACCACGCACGTAACGAAAATGTATATTCTCGCTTTGCATTGGCTATTATGCTGTAAGCAGGTGGGAATTCGAATGAAAACATCCGGTTTTTTTGTTCAATTGTGTACGTCACTGCCTTTGTATTAATTCATAAAACCAGCCGAATTCTGATAGTGAAAGCTGGTATGATTTTTATATTTTATGAAAAATATGGAACGTGTACAAAATTCTGAATTTATGCGGTCGTGAATTGTGAATGGGGATGCTACACACCGTATTTTTAGGTTTAATTTTTATTTTTTAAATTTATTTCCGTGTTATTGTGAGGATACATTATTGTTTTGTGGGTCAAACTAATTTCACAAGCACGGGCCGTAGCTCTAGGCCGCCCAGCCTCTATTTATAAGCATTAAAAGCTTAATTTTAAAGTCTAAAAGTTCATGGCAATGTTGATTACATGCTAGTGGTGGCACGCTAACACTGCGCCATTCTAAAAGCGATAGTTATCTGCAGTTAAACTGACAACCCAGATTTTGACACCGTGGTTTAGTTTTGAAAACCGACAGCTTTTTAAAGCAAGCAGCGTTTCGCGTATATGCAACGAAGACGCGAACACACAAACTAATTACCAAAACAAAAGACAAACATTTTTTTATTACTACGACTAACTTTATTACGTGTACGTTATATAGGGAAATGTCATACATGAATAAGACCCTCACTGTCGGCGTGGTGGTAAAAAAAAATGGATGTCCTGACAAAGCTACCGGAATGTAAAGCTTAGCGTTAGAAATTCGACGCGTCGTCCAGTTAGCCACCGATTCTGCCACCAGTCGCGCTACTTACACCCCAAAATTGAACTGCTCTAACATGCGGACTGAACTGTGAAAGGTACGTGTGACACGCGATACGCGGATTTTAAACTTAAAACACCGCATTGACACCAAATTATTAAAGTTTAACAACAATGGCTTCATGCTATACGTACCTCTTTGTTCACTCGACGACAAAAAAAAAAGCCTCCGGAGGTTTAACTTCATGAATTTCAAGCAGAAGAGCAACCAATGTACGTGTGTATTGTACTGTATGATACGCTACGGCGTTTTCAATTCTCATTAAAAATGTGTTAAACGATCCTTTGACGTAGCAGTAAATCGTCCGAAGATTACAAGAATAGGTACCATTACCGTCAAATAATGTTCGTTTAGGATGCAACACCGGTAAATCTAATAATGAGAAGATATCACGTTTTTGTGCATCCCGCTAACACTAATCAATGCTACGATTGGGGTTTTTCGTTCTTCGTGCTTTCAGTTCAGCGCAACGCTTGGACGACGCGACTAGCATGCTACGTGAAACCGAGCGTTAAGTCTTTTAAATATAGGTAGTCTTGGTCCTGAGTTCTAGGGTCTCCATGGGCTCCAGTAGTTAAGGTCAGCCGCGTTGGCCTTGTATGCCAGAAGCTCCCGTATGATTGTCTGTGTACTTTATGTGTTGTGAGTTTTGTTACCAAGTTTTAAACACATACATCGTATTCAATGCGTGGTTGTTTTGGGATTTTAATTTCTTGTTTTTTTTTTCACTATTGTCTTTGTAACACAGGTCTGTTTAAGTAAGTACATATGTGTGTACTTGTATTTCGCTAGGATGTGTTGGAATACTTAGAGATCAGGAACCAAGAGCAGTTTTCTAAGGTGTAGTGGCTGGCCGTTGTCAGTTTACTTAGTTTGTCACATCTTTGTCTACTTTAAAAAAAAAAAATACTTCTTCAATTGTTTTATAGAACATCACAATCGTTCGATTAATAGTGTTTGGTTTTATTCTGCAATTTTAGCTGAAAAATCAAACTGAGTTGTTTGGTTTCATATTTGACTGGTTTATTTTACAGCGGTTTTGGACTTTGGTTTAACTCTTTTTTGCACTTTGCTCCAACACTTTTGCACTTGAATTTTACACTTGGGTAGTACCTTGCTTTAATACCGCGAAATGTTAATCAGACTGTTGCAAGTAATTTACCGAATTAGGGTAATTTTCACAATGTTATTATTTCAGCATTTCGGTCACGACGCTCCAAAAAAATCTACTTAAAACGAAACTGAAAGGCCGGTATGTCGCACGGGGAAAGCTCCACGCAGGCCTCGATGTCAGGGTGGCAACGGAAAAATACTGAGGAGCCGTACACAAATGACGTCAGCCAATTTCACCTTTTTTAATCACCCTAAACTCTGCCAGGTCGATGATGAATCTATGACTCGTTATCTCCGTCGCATCGCAGGATGTATCCTGCAAAGTGTTGCCTTCTGCGAAAATGCAAAACTACACTATGCACACGAAACAAAAAGCTTGATGGGCTTAAGATACTCCCACAACAAGGTTTTAAAATAAAGGCAAAGAAAACACAAGAATAATAAAAACACAAAACATCTCCTCGTGGTCCTACCGGGACTCCAGCCATGAACCGGGAGAAGAATTAGCGCCGGTGCACACGTGAGGTACCGCATTTGCGGTTTGGTTTACGTGCCATCTGTTGGGTACGGCACACGTACGTGCGTCGACGTTGCGTTACCGCCCGCCGCTCGTGCGGTCGTTTTGAACCGCAATTCCCCCTCGTCATCGCAGCGTTACCGAAAAATGGCGTCCAATTTCGAAGAAATAGACGTGGAAATTGTTTATTGGGGGAGTAAAGAACTATCCTGAAATATGAAATGTTGCTGCAGAAATGATTGAAGACTCATTGGGAAGTAATTAAAGAACTTATCCGAATTTGTTAGTTAATCTGCAAAGGATGTATAACAATTTCCCCTGGTACGTCTTAAATTAGTACATCAATGTACCAAAATTCGTCGCATTGGTTTTAAAATATATTTTTTGTTCACGAGGTAGGCGAAAAAAAACAATATCGTCTCATTGGTTTCAAACTATATAGTGTTTTGTACACAAAGTTAGGGAACCGAACGCGCACAAAACGTCACCGAAGCGCCACCGCAGTGTCATCATCGCTCGTTAATAAAACGCACGTGTGCGAATATTGGTTGCGTCACCGCAGCGTCGCCGCGCGTTAAAAAAAACGCACGTGTGCACCGGCGCTTAGACCCCTCTCACCCCCACCTTCCTACACACGCACACACACACACATAAACTTTTGTAAATGATGTAAAACGTGGTCTAGACACAGCTGTATACAAGTGAGTACACAGTGAAGGGAGTCATTTATGATAGTGAATAAATTTGAAAATCAGAGAATACATCTGTAACTATCATTCAGTGTCTTAAAAATGTAAAAAAAAAAGTAAATTAGAAAGAAGGTGTATTTTTACAATACAACCGAGGACAGCTACAATTGTATTGTATTATAAAAATCCACGTGCTTCTAATTTACTTTTTTACATTAATGATAGCTACAGTCGTAAATCTCTGATTTTCAAATTTATTTACTGTCATAAATGACTCCCTTCACTGTGTTCTCACTTGCATGCACCTGTGTGCATAGACCGCGTTTTACATCATATATCTGCGTGT
>JAHWFP010199300.1:0-10652 GCA_023313725.1 Lithobius niger | reverse complement strand
TACATGTTAGTGTCCTCGCCGGGTTTACACCAAACACAAACACACGCACACACCTGCCACACACCTCCGGGAAACCAAACATTTATAGCCGTAAGGACCGGGTCTTCCTAGTTTATCCCTAGAAAATTTTATTCGAATCAGTTCATGCAATGCATTTGGCAGTATTTGCGGGGGGGGGGGGGGGGGACACAGAGCGAGCAATAGGGCAAAATCGTCGAATTAAAACTCGAATGTATTCGAAGCAAACAAAATTGTAACTTCGTGCATTCACAAATTTGCGCAGTTGCTTGCCACAAACAGTTGCGTCAACCTCGACGTTCATTGAAATCGACACCGGAAATCAACAATAAAACAAGTTTTCCTCATGGGAAAGTTTGAGAATTTGAATATTTTTTTTTCTGTAGGTGTGTAATTCGCAAAAGTAATTCACCATCCATCATCATTCTGCCATTTCGTGTTATGCCCTTATTTCCGTTCATACGCATGAAATACCTGAGAAAGGTTAAAATGATTTTCATGAATTTCCATAGTTGGAAACTTCAAGATGGCGACCATTTTAGATTTGCTCCGTTGGAATAAATCAGACAAAGAGAGATCTGTATGGAGAAGATACCTGGTTTAATCCTGGTCTTGTTTCAGCTTCTCTACGTCATGTTTCTCTCATATCGTCTCGTCGTGTATCGACTAGTCTCAACAAGTGTTGGCAATTTTTTTTTTTGGGGGGGGGGGGGAGGGGTGAGTGTATTGAGTTACTGAGCCTGACAACAACTCATACACAGAAAACATAATTAAAACTTGTGAAATGCCTTGCGTCAACTGTTGCAACTAATGCGAACATAAGACAAAAGCACAAGCGCAAAAGAAGAAACTTGATGAAAAAAGATGCACATTGACACGTACTATCAAAAAATAAATAAAAAAAATATGGATATATATCGCACAAAATTCAACAACTAAAAATGCTGCAAATATTCCTCGGCTTAATATTTAAAGTGTGCGCGGCTTATCTTGAGTTCGCCGCAGAACAAACACAGATAACCGATTGTACGTTTTTGGCAGCAGAGTGCCTTGTTGATATCCAAGATGGTTACAGAAACAATGGTGGCCGCCCATTAAAACCGCTCCCTCCAGGAAGACGTAGTCGCTCGTAAAATACTTCCAGGACTCAAGATACACCGCGCACACAATAGAATAAATTTTAAAGGTACACTGCCGATATCCCGTAGTTGCCTAAAACAGGTATTTCTAGAAATAATTACCTAGTTTCAGCAGTTTTAGATAAAAATGTTGTAAAACTTGCTGCTAAGGAAGGATCTGCGTTTACGGTTTTTTCACTTTTTTTTTTCGATTAGTAACTTTGAACGACCAAACTATGGGTCTCTCCTCGTGCGGTAGCCGGTTACAAAAAGAGCTGTTGCATGTTTAGTAATTCGGTGAAAGTTACTTAAAACTCTGTAAACGTAGAAATGGCGGACTGGCAGAAAACCTGTACCTGTTAAAAGATTTGGAACGAATGCTCACGTTACTTTTTAAAATTCATTCCTCGAACAATTATCCTTGGAGATTGGTAGCAGGTTCAAGAGTATTCGAAGAGTAGCCTGTATGACTGTCTCACGGCGAAATAATACAATTCAAGCATTGTTTTTGGACCTTGAGTTCAGGACCACGATTTTTTCACGGTCTTCGAAGGGAGGGGACATCGACAATTTGGTGATCACATTTTCGTATCACCCGGCCCCTCTCCAGCCGTAAATAATGACCATGTACCTAAAGGCTTAAGAAGCTTGCCTTATTTCCTGTACCCTCGACCTATAATGGCCAGAGGAAGTTAGCGCTACTCGTAACTACAACTCGTTTTAAAATTGAATGTTGGATTAAAATAAGTAAAACATGGTCAGACAGTTCCGATTTACCTTAAAATTATTTTAATGTCCTAATCTGACATACGATATTTTTTAAGTGATTAATTTTGTATTCTTATCGTACACAATTTGCTTTAGTGAAGCTAAATAGATTCGCTTCCCATGATGCTTTGCACTTCCTGTTACTTGTCGACAGTGCCCTCTGGCTATTAAATCATTGAAAGCAGGTAATAATTTCATCCTCACGTTTACCGTCCGCAGAGACAGAGTGGCACTAGCTGTGTATTCTACCCTAGTCTATTGTGTGCGCGGCGTATTTCGAGTCCTGGAAGTATTTTATGAGCGGCTACGTCTTCCTGGAGGCGGCGGCTTTAATCGACGGCCGCCATTGTTTTTGTAACCATCGGATATCAACAAGGCACTCTGCTGCCAAAAACGTACAATCGATTATCTGTGTTCGTTCTGCGGCGAACTCAAGATAGGCCGCGCACACTTTAGGGCATTTAAGTTTTGGACGGCTGCTGAACTTGGCTAGATCCTCGGCTAGATCGTTGCCTATTTTCGTCTTTCAGCTTGATGTTTTCTTGCCGGAGTAATCGCAACTCATGTTCTCAATTCTTTAAAATTACTAGACGGTACGTTTGCGTGATCAGGGCAAAAATTGACAACTTTCTCAAAGCGTTCGAGCTTACCAGCGACGCAACCGTAATTTGCAGGCTTCAGAGCTGAGCAATGGAATTCATATAAGCGCTCTGAAGCCTGCAAACTGCAGCAGCACCACCCCCCCCCCCCCCCCCCCCTTTTTTTTTTTTTTTAACTTTCAGTGTGTTTATTGTGAACAAGACCCGCAGTTCGTGGACGAAAATTAAATTACGTTGCATTTACCACGACGTTGTGAGTGCTTGTTGGGCAGAGGGCATCTTTGTCAAACCCAATTTCCCGATATTTGGCGAATATCAGTTTAATCTCGGAGTCCAGACTGATATCTTTTTTATTCTGTGTTCGTCTTTTTGCAAGGTGTTATTGATATTAAAAAAAAAAGTTTCATTCTTAATATTAACCGGCAGTGAGTTTCTGGCTAGTTATGATTGGTCGAGGTTTTTTTATTCTGTATTTTTTCTTTTTTTGTTTTGTTTTGTGTTTGTACCTTTTTGAATGAGGGATATTTTTTGAGGGAGGGGAGGGTTTCACCAGGGGTATAGGTTCGCCTGCTACCACATTGGATGCCTCATTTATCTCAGTTATGTGAATGTGATATATTTTCCTTAAAGTTTAAAACAAATGGTGCTACCTTACTTATCTTATTCATGTGAATTGATATATTTTTGCTTAAAGTTTAACAAATGCCGCTTTCTTACTTATCTTATTCATGGGAATGTGATATATTTTGTTCCTTAACAGTTTAAAACAAAATTGCGCTATTTGGTGGCCTCAAGACCTCAAAATTGCGTGGCCGATATGATTAATTTACTTAATTATGTCTTAAGGGCGGGCTTCCGGGACCCAGTTTAATTGTTGATTAAAAAAAAAGAAAGCTGCAATTGCCACTCTGTTGTCTCGACTACTTCTAGCAACAGTGAAAAACAAATTTGCAAAGCCGAATTGATTTGTATGGCAGTGAACAATCCATCTACATAATAAAAGCGGTAGGCCGGAAGTAGAGAAGGTGGATGTGGAAGAATAGGAAATGGGAAGAGGAGGAAGTGACGTCATTGGCATTCTCTGTGTTCTGGGGTGGAAGTGGACCCTTTGTGTTTTGGTTGTCTGTTTCCTGAAAGCAAAAAAAAGTAGCAACAATGAAACGATTGTTGATGTTTGGCACTTTGCCCTCAATTGTTGCAGATGTTTCTAGACTTAACTGGGTGAAGTTCGTAACACCCTGTGATGATAATATCTCGGACCCAATTGTGCCAAGCGGTAAATATTGTAATTTTCTGCGTACATTTACGTTTGTCAGCATCTTAGACACAGCAACCCTCTGATACCATTTGCTACAAAATTCTTCTGCATAGGTGTCGTCAGTGGCGTAACTAATGGAGGGGGGGGGGGGGGGCAAAGAGGCGATTCGCCCCCTCTGTGCGATTTAGAAAGCTTATTCGGCAAATTGGTCAAGTGACTTTTTCCATTTGACTGAGAATTATTTACCGTCAGATGGCTGCATTTTGAGGTCAAAGATGCAACTTTCATCTTAGCTAATTAATACTTCTACTGTTTCTCCTTTAAATCACTAAAGTAAATTACTAAAGTAAAATACGAAAATCAGTAAAGATGAACAGTAAGAATTATTAACTCCATGTTTTGCTTAAAATTCTCAACATTTTGAACAAAATATCAGTGTTTAAAAAGTAAGTATCTTAAGGACGGGAAAGCCAAAGGCTCACAAGAAATAACTAAATACGGATGCAAACCTATTTACGTTGCCTTTTGGACTTAAATGTCAGACTGCCTGAGCGGGGAATCGAACCCAGGACCTTTGAAACCAAAGGCCGAGGTCCTACCACTGAGCCTTTGACTTTCGGACTTCAGTGCAAGGGTAGTGGCGAGCAGTGGGGCGTCAGATTCGATAGGCGTCTCGGTCCCGGCTGTATATCTCTGGCTTCGTACAGACGCGGGTTCGATCCTGGTGATGGGAAGTGCACATGCACGGGTTTTTCTCCGGCTGTTTCCAGCCCGTTGCAGGAGGGTTTCCTCCGGGTACTCCGGTTTCCTCCCTCATGCGGCAAAAAACAACTGTAATAATGGTGGCAACTCGTCCACTTAACCTCTTCTGCTTGGGAATTTAGGTGGAACTTGAATGCCTCGATACGAGCGTTCCGGATGTTGACTTAAACGTTAGTAGCACACGCCGTTTTTAAGTTGTGTTCTTAAAAGTGGAAAAACCTGACTTGAAAATCATAGTTTGAGCCGAGTTAGTATCAAAAAACCAAATTTAAGTCACAATAACTAAATGGTCGAGGCATAATAATAATTTATTCAGCATAGTATACAGAAGGAGCACGAAGCAATAAATGCCTGTATGTGCACTGAATAGTACATGGACAAAAAACAAAGCACACAAAAAAAAAGGGATAAATTATAGTTACTTAAATTTATTTACATGTTGAAAAATTTATGTTATTCACATTGCCAAGAAGAAGGGTTATCTTCCCAAAGAGTTCCAGTTTTTTTTTATCTGTTTTCGCATTATGCATGTACTATTGATGGTTCTGTGGATAAATGGAATGTCATTAAAAAAATCTTAGGAATAACAAAACTCATTCCTCTCTTGCCATAAGGGTTTCTCCATACTGGTGTTTGGAGCCAAGCATTATTAATCCTTTGAGGTCTATTAACAGGTATTTTATTGAAATTACTGTAGTAAAACTTTGTGATGACACTGTAGGTGAGTAATTGTTTAAAAGTAAAAATTCTCTCCATTTCTCTTGGTGGATTAAAGTCAGTCGACTTAACAGATCATTATTTTCCTGTTCCAGCACACTGGGTGGTGTTGGCGAATTGCCATTTTGTATGCTGCTGCCAGTTCCACTGCCATCTTGATAAACATAAATATAAATGTCAGCATCATACACGGAAGTCGTCTCTCCAGCATAACTAAAACTATTAATTTCTCCGTTCCTATTCAATATATTTCGACCAAACTTTGTAGATAGGCATGGGAGGTATATTTATGCCCACTTTTACGCAATTCCGTGCAAGAGTAAAAGTAGGGAGCTACACGTAAATTTGAATCATATCAAAAAACCAAAACTGGTAAGAGGGGCCGCCAAGTTCTGAATGGTTCGGCCCTTCGAAGGAGTGATATCAACACACCAAAACATTCGCCAAGTTAATCGCACCGCTTAATAGTTCGAAGGTTAAATGAAAACTAGAACATTGCTACTTTCGGTAGCAATGTACAAGTTTTCATTTAACGTATAAAGTATTATTCGGTGCGATTAAGTTGGCAAATGTTTGGTGTGTTGATATCACTCCTTTGAAGGGCCGAACCATTCGGAACTTGGCGGCCCCTTTTACCAGTTTTGGTTTTTGATATGATATCAGTCCTTTTTTTTATAATTGTGTATTGGCTCAACTCCACAACTGTGCAGATGTGTACTATAAAGTGCCACGTCAACAAGAAATTGGTTTCAACAACTTGCTACTACCTTTTGCCTATAGGCCGAACCATTCACAACTTAGTCACGTCTTTATGGGTTTTTGGTTTGGTTTTAATTTTGTTCTAATTTGTATTACAATATTTAGTTAGTTTTGTTGTGTTAATATCACTCCTTTGAAGGGCCGAACCACTCTCAACTTAGTGGCCTCGTTACCAGTTTTTGGCTTTGTTTATTATGCTTTGTTTTTACAGTTGGTTTATTGTTCGTGAATTGGACGTGAATACAATTTCTTTGCAACGTTGTTTAGATTTATCGTGATGCACTGGTGTGTGTCTAGGCACGTACGTCAGTATCCATGTTCTCATTGTCCGAACTTTGGCTGTCCAATGAGAAACGATGCCGACAATACTAACAATGGTTATAACAATATTTTAGTAATTACGCGCCCTCCCACGCCTTCCCTGATACGCCCCCAGGCTCCAAACCATAAAAGGTATGCAGTTCGTATTGTACTGCATCCATTCGTCCAATTTCATAGCTGGAAGCCTCCCCGTTATCTCAGTATCGATGAATAATCACCTTATGGGATTTAACATGGGGATGAGCGAATTAGCTAGCTAGAACACATTTACAACGTTATTGAGGGTCAGATTTTGCATTAAAAGCAGCTTAGCTGGCATTCCTACACGAGTTAATTTTTGTCAGGTGGGTCATTGCTCTCGATTTCAACACAATTTAAGCTTTTGTTCCGCATTATTGTTTTTCCCCAGGTACCTGAAATGTGCCCAACTATGCTTCAAGATATAAGAAATAAATAGACATAAAACGCTGGAAATAATACTAAGGAAAATTGGAAATTAAGCACAGCGAAAATCATACACAAGATATAACGTAGTTCAGTAAGCCACCTTTATGCACTTAGGTTTCGTCGGAGTGGCATGACCCGGATTCGAACCAGCTACCCAGTTCGCCCCCAGATTACTTGCATAGCACCTTAGTCGCTATGGCCACATCCTCAACTGGCATAAAGATAACTCACTGAACCCGTTATTAAGGTCACAACCCTGACCAGGGCTCCATTCGACCGAAAATCACTCGGCCATAGACAATGGAGAGGGAAGACAAATCATACACTCACAAGGCTCAATACAGGAGAAATAAATAGACATAAATCGCTGGAAATAATACTAAGAAAAATTGGAAATTAAGCCAACAGCGAAAATCATACACAAGAAATAACGTAGTTCAGTAAGCCACCTTTATGCACTTAGGTTTCGTCGGAGTGGCATGACCCGGATTCGAACCAGCTACCCAGTTCGCCCCCAGATCACTTGAGTGAATTTCGGTCGAATGGAGCCCTGGTCACGGTTGTGACCTTAATAACGGGTTCAGTGAGTTATCTTTATGCCAGTTGAGGATGTGGCCATAGCGACTAAGGCGCTATGCAAGTGATCTGGAGGCGAACTGGGTAGCTGGTTCGAATCCGGGTCATGCCACTTCGACGAAACGTAAGTGCATAAAGGTGGCTTACTGAACTACGTTATTTCTTGTGTATGATTTTCGCTGTTGGCTTAATTTCCAATTTTCCTTAGTATCAAGATATAAGACACTGACGCAATGGCGCCGCGCTACAATGGTTTACAACCTCGACAATTGAACTGATGTGATGTTTGTTGGGATGATTGTTACCTAACTTGGCGCGACACACTAGCGTGTGTCTAGAAACTTGTTGTTGTTCTGGTTCTTGTTCTTGTGTGACACGGTTTCAGAAAAAACTACTGCACCCACCTAAAATCTAAAACTTGATCTAAGCCAGAAGTTTCCCTGGGCTTCATCCTCACAGAGACCACTTTTTCGATTGGTCCATCCATTCCGGAGTTACGGGACCCTAAACGATCATTTTGATTGTTTTACATTGTTTTAACCATTGTAATTAGGGAACAATGCCACTCAGCAAACTCCAGATCCATTTTTCGTGCACGTGGTATGTCTTTGCAAAAGAAGTTTATTGCTGAAGGGCAAAATGAAAGAATCCGTATTTCTGCTAAACGCGGAGAGATTTAAACCAAACTAAGCTATTGTTAATTTCGAGGCCTGGGAGCTATAGAAACGATAGAATGACGTATTTATTTCGCAGATGCAGGCTTTCAGAGCTGAGATGAATTGTTTCAAAGTGGCCAGCAACAATCGACTGCATGCATAGACCTTTGTAGCGCGACGCCATCCATACACAAGAACACCACTGTGATATATGGAGCTTGATTTTGTACGGTATACGTGATGGCGCATATTGTTGTTGAAAATTTGCAAGCCAAGGCTCGAATGTTCAATGAACTGCAGTGTTGGGGAGATCCGCCCCCCCCCCCGCCCCAAAAAGAAAAATTGTAAGATTTTTTTGTGTGGCGGGAGGAAGGGTCTTTAGTTTAGACTTATTTACGCTCTATTTCTTTCGTTTAAATAACGGTTTGCAGTTTCTGTTACCAGCACCCTAGTTTTACTGGCGAGACGAAAAAAAAAACACAACTACAACAACCACAAACAAGAACACAACTGTGATCTATGAAGCTTGGTTTTGTATCGTTACATATCAATACACACGCTAGTGTGTAGCCCGCCAAGATAAAGCGATAACATCCAGATAAAATGTATATATGAGCATGGCGACCACTAGACGCGTTGTGTTTTTTCATATATTTCATTTAACCTTCGAACTATTACTCGGTGGGATTAGCTTGGCGAAAGAGCTTGGCGTTTGATATCACGACTTCACACGGCCGTAAAGCCTGGTGGGAATCCTTAACAAGTTTTGTTTTGGGGTAGATTGGATTCTACAGGGTGATCCACAAATAAACTGACGATCCAACATTTTCTAAGTCAAACTTTTCTAGTTAGCACCCCTCAGAATCAGGATAGGACAGAAATCAAATCTAATGGAAACATGGCAACATTTAAAGAAAGAAATAATCACGAAAAGAAACAAGACAAAAAAAAGGTAAAAAAAAAATACAAATAAATATGCAGGTTATATGCAACCCTATTGACTGATATAACTAATTAAGACTTCACATTAGCTACACAACCCCCTCCCCCCCACTGCCCCTACATTAACATTTCTACATTAACATTTTGCATGTGTAAATTGCAATGGAGGTGGCCTAAACAGTAGCACTGCCAATTTTGATGACTGTGTGTATGGTACTGTCAGTTCCAGGCCACCCATCCATTTTTGTCAGTTTTGGCAGTTTCGTGTGGTTTTATGTGGTTTTTTTGGTCAGTTAGGTTAGGATAGGTAAGTTTGGGTTTTGGCATTTCATACTGAGGAAGTTTACTGGTTGGGGTTTGGCATTTCATACTGGGGCAGTTAATTGGTTAGGGTATGATAATAGTGATTTTAACGAGTTTCCGCAATTTGGGATCAATTTGTAATGCCTTCCGTGAAAATTAAACGTAGGTTCTTTTCTCTTTTTTCGAATTTTGTGCCATGTGCGTAAAGTAAACTTGTTCCTACATTTCGCCGGTAATCTTGGCCATGCTGATTTGGTTTGCAATCTTCGTACAAAAGCATGGGGAAGGGGGGGGGGGAAGCGTAGCACGCTTGGAACATGGGAACAGTTTTGATGGGCTTGCTAGAAAGTGAAACTTATCCTTCAAAACAGCAATTTAACTTAATTTCACTGGCTTCTTATTTTACAATAAGATAGATTAATGCATTACATCATGGCTTGTAAGAAACATTTTATAATATTATATGGTTTATAAGACAGTAAGAAGCCATTAAGATCATTTATTTTTTTATTTTTTTACGTGGTAAGTATAATTCGACTTACAGGTGCTTTTCACTGAAATCAGCCTGCGAGCTATAGCCTATAAAGCCGTACGCGATTTGTAAACTGGGCGTGGCTTAAAAAAATATCGATTGTCCACTCCAGTACAACACCACGACTAGCATCATGGGTAAAAAAAAAACCGCCAGCGCAGCAATCACAAAATGGCGTCTACTAACGCGTCTTCAATCGGGAAAAGAGGTAAAATGATTCACAGCCAACTAGGGAAATTATTTGGAATGTCTATTGTTATCTGCGAAGCAAGGAACCAACAAAGAGCAAGAACGCTGTTTCCCAAGAATTTGAATTTGAATTTATTACAACGGGAAATCGGCCCGAAGCCATGCATCCCGCTGTTTCCCAAGAAACTTCGGATGCAACAAAGGTTTCTTTCAGTTGTGTTAAACAAATAGTTAACGAAGGCGCGTCAAACGCAGACGAATTGGGGAAATGTATAAGCACTGGAACGAAATATACTGAACAAGAGAAGCCCTAAGTGACCAAGTAAAGTCAACACTAGCCGACGTTTCGAGCTGGCTCCAGCAAATTATCAAGAGAATAAAAAACACAATACGCTTAAAACTGCGTTAAGGTGCAAGCAAAACTGCCTAAGTCATACAACAATTCGAACAAGTTTTTTAAAAAAATTCCTCTCACTCTTAAAAAATTTTTTTTTACATTTTTTAAAAAATCTCCTTTTTAAAAAAAACTTGTTCGAATCAGTTTTGCTTGCATTTTAAGAGTACTTTGTTTTTATTCCCTTGATAATGAGGAGAAGCCAGCTCGAAACGTCGGGTGGAGTTGACTTTACATGTGCACTTTGGGCTTCTCTTGTTCAGTAAACCTATACTAACATTCATATTGTGTGC
>JAHWFP010199299.1:0-10130 GCA_023313725.1 Lithobius niger | reverse complement strand
TGGCGGCCTTTCCCTGGTTGAATGATATCACTACTTTGAAAGGCCGAACCTTTTTGTAAACTTGGCGGCTTCTCTTACCAGTTTTGGTTTTGGGTGGATATAATTTCACGCTCAGCTCCTATATCTCAACATGTAATGGTAGCGGCCCTACTAATGTTTCAACGTGGTGGATGATAACGCGCTAACACAGCATCATGCTGAAACTATAGCAGTTATGTATGGTTAATCTGATCCACCCAACAGTAAAACTGGTATGTATAAGAGAAGCCGCCAAGTTTCCAAAAAAAAAGGTCGTCCTTTGAATTTGTACCCACGTGTACGCATCTGCAGGAAACTATCTGTAACCCAAAAATTGACACCATTAGATCAGTTGTGTATGCCCTAAGGTGTGAAAGGTGCCCTGCCCTTTACATTGGGCAATGTGTTAGACCTGTAGGCCGGCGCAAGCTTGACGATGCAAGTGCAATTTCGAAAAATGATAGCAAGTATGCTGTCTCCAAACACGAACTGGATACTGACCATTTCATCAACTTTAGCAATACCAGGATACTGTACCAGGAACCATTAGACAAAATTCGTATGGCATTGGAATCTTATTCCATAGCAACAAATAAGGTTAGGATCATGAATAGCATGAAAAATTTTCCTGTAATGGAGGCATGGGTCGAGCTGTACAAAAATCTGCCAGTCAATATTATATAATGGTGAAAGACATCATTCCAAGATGGCGGGTGTGAACAGACACACCTCTGGCTTCACCTGCTAATTTTATTTGTTTATTGTTTTTATATTGTAAGTATGAACGTTTTATTGTGTCTGAATTGATGTTGGGGTGTGTATTCATGATGTGCATTGTTTTTAGGTGACCAAGACAAGCAATAATTTGCCGAAAATTAAATTCCATGTCCTCCTTTTGCTGTTTGTGGGCTTTTACTCAATCAGGGAGTGAACATTTTATTATGATAACTAGGACATTGCTACTCGCGATAGCAATTTTCAAGTTTTTATTTGACGTTTAAAGTATTAATCGGTGCGATTAACTTGATTAAATAAATACAAATGCACACCTATTTACGTTGCCTTTTGGAGTAAATGTCAGACTGCCTGAGCAGGGAAATGAACAGACGACCTTTGAAATCAAATGCCGAGGTCCTACCGCTGAGCCATATGACACGGCCTGTCAGTATGGCTCAGCGGTATAGGACCTTGGCATTTGGTTTCAAAGGTCGTGAGTTCATTCCTCGGTCAGGCAGTCTAACATATAAGCCCAAAAGGTAACGTAAATAGATTTGCATCTGTATTTATTTAACCCTTCTCGAGCTCATTTGGCTTTCCGTCCTGTTTAACGATTAACTTAGTAATAGGATTAACCTTAGCGACCTTTCTGTGGTTGAATGATATCACTACCTTCAAAGGCCGACCCTTTTTGGAAACTTGGCGGCTTCTCTTATACCAGTTTTGGTTTTGGGTGGATATCCCAAGTTTCATAAGACTCTGAACGCACGAAAGGTCACACCATCTTGAATTAATATCTATACCTTTTTTCCGGAGGAATTTTATTTCTATAAATTTCTCATTGACAATTTTCAAATTTGCCGTTGCTTTCTTGGTCGTTACATCAGCCAGATTGACACGGTTTGGTTTATTGTATGTCCATGCTTCAAGTTTCTAAAATCCCATTTTTTTGCTCACACCGGCACACTTCGCTTCGCTCATTCAATCAGCACATCCCCTTCAGTTGCTCTTACATGTGTCTCTACCTTTTTTTTTTAGAATTGTATGTCTGTAAGCAATTAGCCGTTACATCAGCCAAATTGAGAATTTTTTGGTTCGCTTTCTTCGTTGACATTTTGTCATGCAAAAATCCCTGAAGTTCACTGTTACTAAAACATCAGACCGCAAAGCATTTTTTTTTTTCGGTTACTAACATAAACCCCGTTGGAGTCGTGGATGTTCATATTGTTGCGTGCCATCAAATAGCATGTAGGCCTTTTGGCTCAATAAAAATCAATCAATCAATTAATCAATCAATCTACGTTACGCAATCTCCATGTTCTCCAGCAGGATCTTGACCACGTTGTGGCTTGGTCTGATGCCAATGGGCTCACCCTCAACCCTTCCAAGTGCGCCGTTATGCATTTTGGATTCAACAATCCCTGTACTCAGTTCACCATCCTTGGGCGCTGATTTCGCTCAATCCTCACACCTCGATCTCGGTTCTTCTTGTCGACAAATCCGTGAAATTTCAGCTGCACGCCATACATGCAGTATCCAAGGCCTTCCGTGCCGCTCACTTCGTTCTCAAGAAGTTCTCCAGGCTCAACGAAAGCCTTTTTTCCACGTTCTACAGGACCTTTGTTCGTCCACACCTTCAGTACTGTTCCCAAGTTTCCAGGCCCTGCTACGAAAATGCATTCAGCCCACTTGAATCTTGTCAGCACAAGATCACTAAGTGGTGCAAACCCATTCGCCATCTGCCTTACATGCTGCGTCTGCAGCAACTGCACCTTCCAAGTGTTAGGGATAGGTTCCGCTGGGGCGACATCATCCTTGCCTACCAACTCACCCATAAGCTCACTCATCTGGATCCATCCCATTTCTTTGTGCTTGCTCCTGGTATCACACGGGGCCGTCGGTACAGAATTCATCGCACGTTTTCCAGACTAAACATTCGGCACCGCCTTTATAAGCAGAGGGTTGTGCATCCATGGCGCTCTCTCCCACACCATGTTCCTACTGCTCCTTCAGTGAATGCTTTTAAGGCACGCTTTGACGGGCTGTCCTTTTTCTTCTTTTTTGTTGCTGTATTTTTTTTGGGGGGGAGGCGAGGGGGGTGCATTCTGTTCGTTGACTTGGCACCGTTATGCTTTTATGTTTATGTTTTAATCCAGGGCAACCTACAAATGACGGATTATTTTGTCATTTGTTGAAATTCAGCTTTTTATTCGTTCTGGATTTTACAATAAATCTAAGGACCATGGTTGTTTGTCCATGCCATTGTTGTTTGAAATCTTTGGTTGCAATGGAAAAGAAACGAAATTAAAATTCCTTGGTTGCGAATTTCAAAACCCGCCCATGCAGTTGTGCCGACCACTACAAGTCCCAAACCAACAAAAGTACAATGTTCAGATTAGGGGTCGGACGAATATTCGAATATTCGTTCGTTAAGAGCATATTCGAATAAGATATATTCCATTCGAATATTCGCAAAATAAAAGTTTTGCGTAATTTTATGTTTCTTTATTTTATTTTTGAGTTGCTTTTAAAGTGTTGTTGCTTCTCGAGTCCCAGCCAGACTGCACTATGCTTCTTTCTCTTCACCCTTTCGTTCGAACCAATCTAACTGACAATCCATGCGTTTTGGATTGTCACTTGCAAGTGAAGGGGTGAGGAGGGGGTTAACGGTTGAGATTACGGAAGCGCACAGCTGTTCTCCCTAAAACATACAAAACTAAATAATGGAGAAGTCAACCAGGGGGATGGTAACCAGTTGGTAGATGATATCAACTTCAATATCATATGTGAAAGGGAAAGACACCTTGGTGGATTCCGTACTGCAGTGAACAATTAACCATTTTTTTTTGAGGTTGTGTTATGCATGCCTTCCAAGTTGCCATGCCGACTAGATTTAATTAAACTTGTGGTTATGCCTTGCATCGCCAATATAATAAATAAAGCTTAGCATTTAATGAAAAACGGATATTTGGGGGGGGGGGGGGGGAGGAGGGCTCAGGCCGAAACGTGTAAAAAAAAGTATTAACGAATATTCGAATATTCGAATAATTTCTGGGCGAATATTCGAATATGTTTTTTCCGTATTCGTCCGACCCCTAGTTCAGATCACCATGCATTCTTGTGAAAACATTCATCTCTGTAGGCCTTCCCAATTTTTCGCTAGCCATGAGCAATATGTCTATGGGATTTAACATGTGGAAAACGTTAAAAGCTAACTACTGACTACCTAAGATTAAACACAACGGAAAGCCAATCAGCTCAGAATAGGTTTGCATCTGTATTTATTTACTGACTAACCAGCTAGACATAGACAGTATCATGAAAACAACGTTATTGAGGCGTCTATGTCTCTATGAATGGTGGACACTCATTCTTTAATGAAATGAATGAATTTATTGGGGCCCTGGCAATCAATCTTTTAACAATCGGATGATCAACTGTTACTTCGCAGCGTCACACTAGCGTGTGTCTAGATCATGAAAACAACTTTATTGATGCGTGTTTCTCTGCATGAATGGTGGACACTTACACATAGGGCCTTAGGGATGCGTCGGGCAGATGGCCGGGTGCGGTTAACGCTCGCTAAAACCCTTTGATCCTCATCCTGTAACTTTTATTTTTTCTATATCCCTGCACCTTTCCCTTAGATTTTCCACAATTTGAACATTTAGGTCGCATTGGGATTTATCCCATGCCAAAATATGTTTTTAGTTGCTTACACTTAACAGACACATGTCTCTTAGTGAGGCCGTTTCTTTATCATCAATAACCAATCTTTTAACCATCGGATGTGTACAACTGCATGATTTACTGTAACATGGCGGTGAAACACTCGTGTGTGTCTAGCTATACGTATTGTTTTTACCATTAGTTAATTTTGATATGAACTAGGTAATTAGATTAGCGACACCACGCCAAATCACTTGATTTTTGTACTAACCGACACCACTCTTCAGCCTAATACCATTACGCATTATAAAACCAGGGGGATATGTGTACAAACTTCTCAAAAAAATGATTTAAAAGACGTAAAATGCTAGTCACAGACAGCCTTATTGTGAGGGAAGCAGCATAGCCAGAAAACCCGATTTGCATCTCACTAAAAGTTTACGAAAATTTGTCTTTTCTTCTGTATTAATGTTCCAAATTATGCTAAAAAGACGTAAAAGACAAAAACAATTTTTTTTCCCAAATTACGTGCCTCGCTGCCTCGCTACCGCTACCCCCTCGCTACCGCGCTCGCTGCGGCTAAACATAAATTTGTTAAACGTTTGTTGTGGTGTAAATCGGATTTTCCGGATACCCTGCTTTCCGAATCAAGACCTCTATGACTGCCACCACTGCCACGTTTGCGTGTCTGTGACTAGCACTTTATGTCTTTTGAATAATTTTTTTTAGAAGTTTATACACGTTTCCCCCGGGTTTTATAATGCGAAAGGTTTTATTAAGATGAAGAGTAGTGACGGTTAGTACAAAAATTAAGTGATTTGACGTGGTGCCCCTTTATCTAGATAATTACCATGAACTAATTCAATTATACACAAAATATTCTACGTAGCACTCTCCCTGCCAAATACAGCCAAGAACAAAAATACGTCATTATAGTATACTGCATAATCTGTTTTTACCTACTGACTCTGCGTAATAACCTTTCCTTAAATACCGTAAACAGCGAAAACGTATGAGTCAATAATGTTCCGTGTTATGGCCATTCACAATGATCCTTAAGCACACTCGTTCTGTGCTACTCTTACTTAGCTGCCTTGGACTCCGTCTGTGAATTTGGACACAGGATTTTTTTCTGAAACGCTTATTCGCCAATACAGTAACGTGGCATACAACGAAGACAGCATGTTAAATTACACCTTCTCCACGCCACGGCAACCAACGAGTGCTGCTGGAAAGCACTGCTGGCGGAGCTTTCACTCTGCAACCCACTGCCACAACCAGCACTTAAATAGTCGCAAATTCTTATGCTTTAAAAATTGTTACCAAGTGTGACAACGTTTAGGTATGTAGATAAAAAAAAAAAAAACCAACGGAGTAGCAAAGTATTTTTCAGTGTCGTTTCCTAGTTATACCGTAGGGATTTATATCCACGGACTAAAAGTTACCAAGTGTGAAAACGTTTTAGTACGTGGATAAAAAGCCCAACGGTGCCGAAAGAAAAACAACAATAAAAAGCAGCATATCTTTAGTGTTGTTTCTTTACTACGCCTTTTGCCTTTTTAGCCACATACTCAATGTTGCTTTTTTAGGAATTAAACTAGAGGAAGCCCGTGCTACGCACGGATGGTGTTAGATAGAAACCCACCAACTAATGCAAATCTATCCAAAAATGGAAACCCGACCAATCAGATTTTCGGGCATACTGGATACAAAACGCTGATTTCCGTTCTCTACGCTCACTCAATCAGCGACCTCAAGCCCGACATAGCCCGGTTCCCTTTTCTGGACCCGGTCTCCAGGCACTGACACTTGAATATTTTTTGGGATATGAATAAATACGCTTTTGTAGCTCCGTATTAGCAGGAGCTAATAAATGCAGGGCGTGCCCAATGTTATAACTATCGCTTCATACTCCACCCACAAGGTCGTCTGGGAGAGAAGCTGTGCGTTTCGTTTTCTGGCTCCGGGCCAGATGATTCGCCATCGCCAGAATCTTATTTTAATAAAGCAACGCTAAAAGGCGTCGTCTTTCCGGGACGCACGTGAACTGGCTTTAAGTCGGGAGGCGAAAACACACGATCTCTACCCTAGTCGGCCTTGGCTTGAAGAAGCCATTTGCTTGATCGCTCCATGCTCGTGGAACGCAGTTGCACATGGAGGTGCCACATGCCTGAAGTATAGCACGAATGCCACTTTTCCAACCCATGTATTCGGTTAAAACCTATACAGCATATTTTCAACGTAAGTTATCCCAGAAAACAGTTACGACCAGTTGTTCCATATTTGGTAGCATCGGGTCGCGACCCACAACGAGAAATGGAACATGCGGTAACATTATCATGGCCTATGGGATATCCTTTATGGCTCTCCTAATATCTTTATTAATAAAATCGAGTTGTCGCGTCAGATGGACGCAACGAGACGGCCACACGACGGACGGCCGCAAGTAAACACCCGGATCAACAGTCGTGGCGCCATCTCTTGATAGTAAACGCAAGCGAACGAAGCATTATGCACGACCGCTATACTTGCGTGAATGTAGCACGAACCGTTGTCTCAGCATCTACGGCAGCTATCGTTCGACGCCTACAGTTATTATTTACGACAAGTCAGTTCAAGCTGTATGGATTTGTTAGCAGTTGTGTTGTAAACAAAAGACAGCATCTAATTTTTAAGTTTTAAAAAAAGCAATCGGGATTTTGAGTACGAAACTGCTCGATGTTTTAGAAAAAAAATGCTTGGCTATTTCAGTGACTTGAGTGATCAACGTGGTAGCCTAACTGCATAGCGTTATGGTCATGGTTATGTTCTATATGACTTTGTAATGTTTGAATAAAGTTTTTAATTCGTAATCACATCATCACTACTCAGTACTCACGCGTTGGTTGCATAGTGCAAGTGCAAGCGATGCGAAGCCAAAAGATGCTTTAATCATCAACACACGGGTTTTCCTTTTATTTATTTTTCAAAATGTAGCTGTTCCCATGGCATAACATAGGTATTTTTGTTCTTTAAGGCTTAATAGAAACAAAGGTGTTTATTTCCATGTTGCCCCCACCTCGGCCCCACGTTACTAAGGGAGACGACTGATGACTTTTTATTATTTCTTTTTGCCCTTTTTCCCGTTTGGCAGTAAATCAGTCCGACGGCCAGATTTGTATAGCCAATCAGTTCTTTTTTATTTACGTATACCCCGTTTGGCGTGTGACGTTACAAATCAGTAGCTCCCAATATGCCGCTAACGAAGAATATGCCGATGTCTGGGGTCTGTGACATCATCATATTCCTCCACATTTTCCCAATCCCGCAACCCAGCATCAGAAAATGGTTCTCCATCCGCCGCAGCCCTCCCCCCCCCCCCCCAAAAAAAAAGACCATTCATTCATTTTCCTTTTCGGCTGTACCTGTCTCCTTACTACTCTCCCATTCCCCCTCCAGTTGTGCTTGGTAATTGAAAATGTTGACGTAAATAAATATTTTCTCTGGGTGGGAGCAAATTTTATGCTTCCCTGCTAGAAAACGTATGACCACTTCGTTTGTGCTAGCCACTTCATTTGTACTGTACTGCAAAACAACAGCAGCAGTGCTAGCAACACTCAAGTCAAAAGTCAATAAATCGCAACACATGGCAACGCCAACACAATCAGTGCTGCAGCTAGCATTTTTCAAAGGAAGGGGTGCAAGAGTAAAATATAGAGCCACCAAAATTAAAGAATTTTGGGTTCATGATTGTGGCCTATTTTATAGTTTTTGCTATGTTAGCCTAAGTTATCAAGCTCCTAGGTAACTACCGATGCGGGGGTATGAACCCCCTCCCAGTGAGTGTGGGTTCAATGATAACAGGGGGGTTGAATGGCATAATAGTGAGCATTGGCTTCCTGCCAACACTGACCTTTACAGCCTTTATTAAACATACAGGCCACACATCAGGTTACAGGAAGTTGCTGTGGTGGCCAGCAAGTACAACTAAAGGGAGTGCCTCAATAATGGAGGCACACCCACAACACTTAGGACACAAGTTTTATGTAAAAACTTCAGGCCACCTGCTTTGAATTTTGGGCCCCCTTGCCTCCTGGGCCTGGATGCCTTGCACCCTTCGCATCCCCCTTAATTATGGCTCTGAACGCAATCAATCACTTTACTGCCACTTACATATAAAGAACTGCACCAAACCAACCCCGTGATGGAAACATCACGCCATATATAATTCCTAGAAGTTCATTCGTCCCAAATACAAGTACAGAGTTTATAACCAAACTCACTGTGAAATTATAAAATTAAAACCTCAAGCCTAATCACAGCAAAAACAGATAAAAAACAGGAGCTTTCGCCCAGTCGTACTGGGCATTCTCAACTGCTACCTAATTCAAACTTGGCTCCTCCCACTGTTGCTAAGCAACAATAAACCATGCAGAGCAGCCTCCCCAGTAGCCAAGCACACACCAAAATTCTCTTCACACCTGGTACAACACGGTCAAACCCAGGCAACCAAATAAATAAAAATTCAAACAATTAAATTTTCCCAATAACCTAAATAATTCATAAATAAATAAAACTTTATAACTGTAATAAATAAATAAATAAATAAATAAATAAATAATACCTAACTGTTAAACTGAATTAACTGAACAAGGGCAATTCACAAAATGCAAAATAAACCAATGACTTAAACAAATAAAGTCATTAAATAAATTACCTAATAAATTTATCCTTATAAAACACACAGAATAAAAATAAAAATAAAAATCTTAAAAATTAAATTAAATTAAAATTAAATTAAAAACTAAAAATTATGAAACAAGTACAATAAATAGTAAAATAAAGCAATTGAACAATAAATAATAAACAAATAAATTATAAAATAAGCACAATAAATAATAAAATAAAATAAAGCAACATCGTTTCACTGCTACACTTCTTTCCATTCCTCCACTTTATCCAATCATCTGTTGCCCTCCATAGTTCTGTTGCCCAATACCTTAATCCATATCCCTTCATACAGCCGCCTACACCAAAACTCATGCTATTTTTCTAATATGGCACTCTTTCCCCAATCTACTTCGTGTTAAGTACATAGTTTAAAAGCAAAGCAGAACACTTTGTTCATAATGTATATGTTTACAGCTTGTTTCGAGTAGCACCATCGATATAGACGTACCTCCTAGCAATGAATTTAGTACACATCTCAACTGCAAGTCTGAGGGCATGTACGAACGCGTACGCGCCTGCGGAGCTCGACAGCGAGGCAGTGGTTGCGTCGGTCGTTCTTCATTGGTGGAAACCGTGAGGTTGATTTTCAAACGTGGTACAAATTTCGTTCAATACAAGAGCCAAATAGTGGGCTCTCATTACAAAACTGTGGTTAATCTTGTACTTTTGGATGAAAATAAACGACAGCTCCCTAACTCCGGCTTAATTAGAAGTAAGCAATTATGGTTGGCGCAACGTAGTACATGAAATAATTTTGTTGCTTCTACAAGTATTCAAGACAAGACTGACGAAATACGTTAATAATTATGACCTTAGAAACGTCACTTTTAGAGTACTTGTCTTGTCTACATTGGGTGACTCGGAAAACGTAACAAGATATAGAGAATTACTTTCATTGTGATTAAACGTGTTTCGGCTGTAATACCCCAAGTGCTTCTATGAAATCGATAATTTGTGTATTTTAGTACGAAACTCCTTTCCAGATTTAATTTCCCGAGACAGAAGATCGAGGGAAA
>JAHWFP010199298.1:22430-43623 GCA_023313725.1 Lithobius niger | reverse complement strand
ATAACGATCTCCTGTTTTAACCCATTCAAAATAACGATCTCCTGGTTGAACCCATTCAAAATAACGATCTCCTGGTTTAACCCATTCAAAATCACGATCTCCTGGTTTATCCCATTCAAAATAACGATCTCCTGGTTTAACCCATTCAAAAAAACGATATCCTGGTTTAACCCATTCAAAATAACGATCTCCTGGTTTACCCATTCAAAATAACGATCTCCTGGTTTAACCCATTCAAAATAACGATCGTTTAGGTTTACCAATAATTTACACGTGATCGGAATTTCTGAAAATATAATGATATGAGAAATAGAAAAGATTTAAGTTTAATAGATCCCCAAACAAAAATTGAAAGATACTATTTTGTGTAAAATTTACAAAATGTATGGTAAAATCACATTTTGTACCAAGAAGTGTTAAAGGTACATTCATGCTTGTCCTATAATATCCACGCGCTGATTTCCGTCCGCGCTATTTACCGTCGCACCGTTTTACGCAAAGACCTTGGAATAGTAGTATTATAGTCTAGACACACCATGAGCGCTGGCGTCGCGGCGGAGAATTGAACGGCAGAAAAAGCTGCATGGTAGGGACAGTCGACAGGCCTAATAGCATGGCGCAGTGCTGCTAACCCTTGCGCTAAACATTGTAGTATCCTATTGTGAGCGTATGGAAAACTTTAGTTATTACTTTTATCAGTAAAAGGTGGTTTGGAAGTAATTTCCAGTGAGCCAGTGCCATATGCGACCACCATTTGCTACCGTTTTTTTTTTTAAAGCACGTTATTTTGATGCTACAGCTGTTCGGCACTTTACCTAACCTGATCAACATAACCTCAGAAACCTAGTGTTTGTGATTTATTATTAAAAATTCACTGCAAGAACATTTTCTCACTTGAATTTTATTTTGAGCAGAGCACTTAGGGACTGACGACAAGTTTCTTGTATTTATTTATTTTTTACGAGAACATTTCAATAGTAGGTCACGCTGGGATCAACGCAATCTAACTCGAATTTCCACACCACACCATTTCATGGCAATTACAATGTACTTTAAAATAATAATAATAAACTTTATTGTAACACGTGAATGTATAAGTGATCAAAATAATGGGAGGGGGGGGGGGGAATGATTGTGCCAAAAGGATGAGATTTAGGCTCTGGGCCCGATTCTAGGAAAAAATAAGCTTCGGAAAAAAAAAGCTCCGGAAAGAAAAACTGGTGGAAAAAAAGTCGATGGAAAAAAGTCCCGGAAAAAAAGGCCTCGGAAAAAACAGCTGATGGAAAAAAGCCGACGGAAAAAAAAGTAGCGGAAAAAAGCCGACAGGGAAAAAACACAACAAAAATCTGGAGGAAATTTCACAAAAATATTACCTTTAAATATGTGTGTGCGTAACAATGGACAATGGCCTTAGTTGGAAATACTATCAGCACATCTGGCATGCTATTAAGCAAGGCTAATCGAAGTTGTTCTGACAAGACCAGGAATTACATAACGGCAAGCTTCACTTATTACGTACGATTTATTCGCTTATGCGAGAATTTATTTCCTCGTTTTATATACATCTTATCTGTTTTTTTTTTGTGGTATGGGAGAGGTGCGAGGGGGAGAGGATTGGGGGGGGGGGGGCGGACAACACACTCTGGAAAAAAGTACCAAAGTTTATGCACGGAAATATCGAATAACTCTCAAAAAAAAGTTAAAGCAATTTTGAGTAAACTTAATGTTTACCCGAATTTTCTTTTAATTATCCATAGTCGGCCAAATTCAATACTCCAACTCCTCCTTCCCCAGTTACGCCATATGTAGAAAATATATGATTCCCTATGCTTGTTTCCCTCCCATTCTATTTCAATTTTGGTGGAAACTTCGTTATTTCACGAATTGTCTCTTACTGAACGCGTCTTTTTCTCTCCACCACTTCCCAGTAAAAGAAAAGAATTTGGGAGGAAACTTGTGACTTCGAGTTTTCCTGTAAATGATTCCGAAGGCAATTAAGGTAACTTTGGTCGAGTAGCAATCAGCTGATGAATGATGAATGCACACATAACTATGTTTAGGCAGTATTTGTAGGTGATTTTACATCAGATTTGTTGTAATTTTTTCCCTATCGGCTTTATTTTCCGTGGCTTTTTTTTCCGAGGTTTTTTTTTCCGTCGGCTTTTTTTTCCATCAGCTTTTTTTTTTCCGAGGCTGTTTTTTCCGCAGCTTTATTTCCATCAGCTTTTTTTTCCGTTCACCCTGGGCCCATTCTTACACTAACCCACTAACCCAAAACAGACAATTACCGTCAACAAACAAAAGCAAAAAAATAAAAGTAAATAAGAAAATGTGGCAGTGGGGGCTGGGAGGGGTGGCGCGGAAAAATGACAAGGGAAGAAAAAAATGGGAGGGGGATGTTACCGAGTTATGAGTTAAACAAGTGACAGAATAATTTTATAGGCCTGTTTAACAGGGCTGAACCGAGCTTATCCAGAAGTTGTCAGAAGTTTTTTTTTCAAACTAGCCTACCTCTTTGTTTTTCAATGAAGAAAATCTCAGATTTACAGCTTAAGATTTAAAAAAAAAAGTAACGCATGTTTAACAGGACTGAGTGCATATTGCTCCAAGGTCTTTGCCCGCATGTCTGAAAACCATGCGCATGGTTTTTTTTATGACTTGTAGGCAACTTCGGCGCAAAACTGAGAAGCCTCACGAGATTTTTCTGAAATAACGAAAACAAGCGATGTTTGATATGCAGGCTGTCAATAGTTCGAAATTTTGATATCTTTGTTTCCCTAACAAAGATCAAACTGACTTGTAAAATTACAAAAAGAAAAAAAATTCCAGATTGTTTGCTAAATGTTTGTCATAAAAAGAAACCTACCTCCCCTATGTTGTTCTTCGGTGATAAATTCCCGTTAAACAAGAGACTTTTTTTTATGCCCGAGTTGAACAAAAATTGTTAAAACGTGTCGGTCATAACTCGTAACAGTACTTTAAATCTCTTGGTCTTATTTTTAGATTTCATGCAAGATGATTTTTATTTATGCCTATTTGTTTACAAAAAACGATGTTAAAAAAAAGCCTTCATACCATATGGGCCATGATTACCAAGTTCTTCATCTGTTTAGTAATTTCCTACAATCGGTAAAAAATAAAGGTGGACGTGAAATTGGAATAAATATAAAAATTCGTTTCGTAGATCACACAAGAAACGAAGAGAGCAGTTTAGGTAAACTTATTGTCCTCTTTTTCTTCATTCCTGGCAACAATAAAGTATAATAAATAATTTCGACCTTTTCTTGAACAACAAACATGTTACGTAGCGTGACTATACCGTTTATTGAACAAAAAAACGCGTTTGGTCCTATTCTTAAAAGCATTTTCTCTGCTTACTCAATACACGCAGTCGACTGAGTTGTCCCCACCATGTTCGATCAGCGGCTCTTCAATTGTCAGTCAGCTTCCCGGGCGTCCCGCTACGGCGTGTTACCCGCTTGGTTTTACGAGACTCTGCATAGTAATACAAGGTCAACTGAGATAGTAGCTGCGTTCCTCACAGTGAGGAATGCAGCTACTATCTCAATTGGCCTTAGGCCTAGTAGACGAAACAGCTTCAACGCCAAAATTGTGTCGTTACAAACTAGAAAGATTTTCGTATTTTAACATCACACTTCGTAATTTTTTAGGCTAGTGTATTATAATTTTTCTTCGGCGATCTATTGGCATAAATAATTTTAATTCTTACCGCATTAGTCTTTTAGATTTTTGGTCTTATGGTAATTATTAGCAAACGATTAAAAATTAGTACATGAACACACAGAGGTGAAACGTCATGGTTATTGTAAGCGCGCAAAGGATCATACAATCGCATGATGCAGTAAATATAGTTCCCAATTTTCAACAGACAGCTTAAATGTACCTTTAAATGAGTTCCCAATATTCAACAGAAAATCTCTTAGACGCCACATTTTGAAACAGATTTTTAGCTAGGGATTGACTATCGGTAAGGAAATAGACCTTTGGGCAGGGCCCCCACAACGGGGGGGGGGGGGGTCAGATGGACCCACTGTACCCAGGCCCGGTCACTCAAGGGGCCCGCACGGCCTAAACAATTTTTTTTTCGCAATTGTGAGTCTTGATGACTATGGGTAATGTAGTAGATTTGTACGTATGGTAAATTTTTTTTTATATTCCCACAAACAACAAGTCCAATCCAAAGGTAACGAGCACGCAGCAGGAGCACTGTAGTGCAATCCTGTCAGCTATTTAGGCAGAGAATTCTTTAAACGTAAGGAGCCATGATTAATGAATGAATCAACAATAGTGGCCTACGAATATTATAACATAGTGTAACCTTTTTACGATATCAGTCGGGGGAGGTGGGCCCGCTGTTATAATTATTCCCGGGCCCCTTAATTTGATGTGGGGGCCCTGCCTTTGGGGCCGTACTTGATGTGGAGGATTGAGAAAAAAGGTGGTGGGAAAAATTTACCTTTAATCATTCATCCAAGATAAAATTACAAACCTAGTCTGTCAAATTTCCAAGCTGTCAAAGCGGTCCCGTACCCACGGGTGGACGGATAGCGGTTTACATTACACGAAAGCATTAATTCGCAACACATCCAATTCAACAAAATGTACCATTCAACGGCAGTCATCCGCTGAAAATTTCCCTCTTCGACTCCTTCTTCCCCCCCCCCCCCCCCCAATTTCAATTCTCTATTTTCGTTTTCCAACGCCTTTTACCTGAGCGCCATCATGCCGATTAGAGATTGCGCCTGCGCATAGCAAATGACGGCAAACGTGACGTCAACGGCGCGCGAGCTTGACAACTTCACGCCCGCTTGCACGCGCAGGGGAGGATGCTTCATCATCGCCGAATTCCCTTTCAGGCGCAAAACTCAGCGTTGACATTGAATTGGTTCCCGGCCGAACCAACCAACCAAGTCTGGATAATTTCTTCGGAAGAGAGAGAGAGAGCGAGTTTGCTGCCCCTGTTGTGGAGTTGTATTTTGTGATGCTCTCTTTAGGTTTGGATGAAGCTCACCTCTTGAAAAGACGAAGCGTCCAAAGAAAGTGCCGCGACTTGCTCGATTCGTAGAGATCAGTCGTAAGGGCGGTCGCGGCGCTCCCACTCCTTACTCCGACGTCTGTTTTATTTATTTTTCCCCCGTTCTATGCATCCTCCTTGTGCTTCACGCTCGCTCTCTATTGCGTTTACTTGCAGCAAGTAAGCAAGTAGACCTGCAAACGTGAAGTGTGACTGCAGTGTTCGGCGGAGGTCGGAAGGTTTTTAGGCCCTGCCTGAACGGTTTGCAACCCGTCAACGCATCGCGGCGCCCCCAAGCGGAAGTATTGGATAAACGTCACGCTGACGAGGAGGGAAGGTGCAAGAAAGTGAAAACGAAAGAGTGAAAAAAAAAAAAAGACTCGAGAAAGAAAGAGTTTTCAACGAGCAGCAACACTCTTAAAGCGAAATTTTAAAGTGGGCTGCAGCATGAGTTTATAAAGGCGTTAGGAACGAGCAGGTTGGGCGGTACACAGGCTGTCCTAGTGTATCGCACAGTTCATTGGCATCAATGTTGCAGAAAGTTGCAGTCTCGATGTCTGACGTGTAATTTTCCTCCTTTGCTAAATGTTGGCTTGCCGAATTCACTTAATTCCCTTAAAAAGTCACCTTAAAAAGTCACCTTCTCACTATATTCAAGCATCCTGCACGAGGGAAAAGAGAGGAAAATAAATAAATTTGCAACATTTACACGCGTCTGAAGCAATGTTGCACAAGTGAGCCAGTGACAGAGCCATTTTTTTTTTAATAATGGCTCTGTCAATACGAGCCCTTCTGAGATAACTCTCACGGTCCGAGATGGTTCAAAGCAACCAACAACATGCTCACATACTGAAGCCCTCTCCAGACAGAAGAAAATTTCGTGCGAAGCGATGCGAAACTACGTGCCAACAAGGTCAAAATTGCCGCAATCGTTTAGCTGGTGTTGCATTTAACGACCAATATTGAAGTCTTTTTTTTCACCATACTGCGTTGCCGTGCAGCCGAGAACAGCCAGTCTGGTTAGGGCTTGACATATTGCGAGCGTCTAAAACAGAACTGGTTGGGACTCTCCCAATGTTGTTGTCGTTTTGCTGTATTGGATTATCGCGAACTTGGAAAGGTATTTCAATAACAGCTCCTATTTTCATGATAGACTCGAAATTAACATTTTGCCCCAACAGGACGACATCAGTGCAATCTGCATCGTCTACAATTGTTAATTAGTTTTAGTTTACGAGTTCATTTAGCTGACAGTCGATTTAACCTCTTGAGCGCGCTTATTTTATCTTATATTCGTCTTATTTTTGTCTTATATGAGCATCGAAATCCGTAACTCGGTCAAATTTTGATCGGTTTTGAAGTTTGAATACACCATTCGAACCGTATTTTCGAGAGCTATCCATTGGTGCTATTGAAAAGTGAATAGCTTAAATAGTTTTTGAATTATTTAGCAAAAACTAAAATATAACTAAACAAGCGGCTACAGCGACTGCCTAGTCGCACCGGTCTTCTGTACGGTTCCTCCACTTCCAATGTTGAGGCGCACACCTCTGTCATGCACTACAACTAATGTTATTATTTAATTTAGTTACGTCGAAGCAGTCTATTAAACTTGACGTTGTAAACAATGGACGCGTCGAAGCAGTCTATTAAACAATGGACGTTGTAAACAATGGACCTTGTAAACAATGGTCGTCAATATCTGGTACTGTTGCGAAGTTGAAAAAAGCGACGGACGGACAAAGTCGTTGCAATAGTCTTCTCGCCGGTTACGGCGTACAGAAGACTAAAATAGACCTTAAAAATTTGTTATGGAATCCACAGTTGGAAAAAAAAAACACCTATATGTCAAGAAAAATATAATTCTGAATCACCAATGGCTATGCTATGGTACCAAATGTATTGGTAATAGAGGCACTGTCAGAATCTTGGGTGAATGTCATCCACCTTACAATCGTGTCCGATTATATTGAATTTGTAAGCCCATAACCATAATTCACCTTATATTCAAGCCGCCTTGCCACCCCATATTCCTTTACCAATGCAAGCACCTATCTACAGAATCAAGTATCAACCTCACTCAAGCCTTCCAACTGATTTCAAGTTTGAATTCTGTTGTTGTTCTAAATGTATCACTGCTATGCATGACTACCACTAGCGAAATAATGCTGCAAGTCAAAGGGTTAAAGTTAGCGGCAGGGCTATACACTGCGTTCATACGTTGCGGGTGCGTACTGTTATCGCAGATTCGTTTCACATCGCTCTGAGTACACGTGTTCAATATATTAGGACTGAAGTTAAATATTACATATACGTTCGTGGACTGGTTATCTTGGATTCCTGGAAATGGGATTCATCATAATTAGCACGTCAAAATATTTTTCACACGCTGTAATAACAAACGAGACCACACTTGCAAACTTGGAACGAAACACATGTTGAATCGAAAATAAAAAAAAAAAAACAACAACAACTATTACCAAAACTTTACTCACTACGTAAAAAATAAATGTATGATGCCTGGCTTGAGTCATACTTATAATGTCCGCGGCCTATCTTGAGTTCTCCGAAGAACGAACACAGATAATCGATTGTACGTTTTCGGTAGCAGAGTGCCTTGTTGATATCCACGATGGTTACAGAAACAATGGCGGCCGTCGATTAAAGCCACCCCATCCAGGAAGACGTAACCGCTCAGAAAATACTTGCAGGACTCAAGATACACCGCGCACACAATAAGATTTGGGTTAGAAATCTATGGAAATGCAAGCAAATCTCTACTAGCACGTTTGCAAAGGATTCAAACCAAAATTATTCGTGTTCAATTCCAAACAAATAAAAGCATGAAAACGGCAACTCTCTTTTTTAACCACCAAATTTTAAACATCCTTAGTTTAAGAAATTATGTTATTGTATTAAAATATTATTTTGAAACTGACAATAGACATCATATAATTAGATCAAAATCAGCATTACGTTTTAAAAGACTGAAATTGCCAATCTGGAGAAATAATTGAAAAAATGAAAAATGAAAAACAAAATTATGTAACAAATTTATATAATGAACTTACGTCTACCTTTCATAACATTAAATCCTATAACGAATTAAAACTTAGACTAAAAAATTTCCTCATTAAAAAAGAACAAAATATTTAATTAGAATATGAATGGGAAATATGTAGAAAAATTGTTACTATGTAGGCTCTTATTGTTGTATGCATTATTATTATTATTCTATCTTTTTTCTTTTATTTTATTTTATTTTAAGCTTAGTGTTGTGTTAGGCACAATAATAATTATTATTATTTTTAAAAATGTTGCTATTGTAAGTATACACATAAGCACTTGTGCTTCGTACTTTCTATTAAATTTAAATTATTTACTTTTAAATAAAAAAAAAACCAAAGACGGCTAGGTAAGAGCTGCAGCGATAGTTCCAAAATTTCCCACAGGGGGTCGCAACAAGCGATGATGCTAGTATTGTAACAAAATTACAATGTATAAAAGTATTCCGACGAAGAGACGCTTGGTGCGTTGTTAATTCCTGCAATTATCCAGTTTTTAATACATATTTACTTCACTACGACGAAGAAACACCGGGAGAGGCTAAGTCCAGGAAATTTAATCACCGTGCAGCATGCACGGGTTCAGCTAGTTTAATACATAATACATGTTATTCAGGTTGTATCACGTAATCTCCTAAATGGATTTGTATGGGTATGTTAGTAATGTTTTTTTTTATCTCGACGAAACAAACTACACAGAAAAAGAATTAACATAAATTGCAGCATACTGTACTTGAGTTTAAAATGGTAGTGTAAAAAGGAATTTAACTCACACGTAAGATACTAATTAAAAAAAAAGTTAACAAAATGTACAAGATAAACTATTAACATTTTGTTACTTTTTGAACAGTTAGCCAACTATTTATTATTCAGTATCCAGTTTTGAATGGCTTTATTTGCTATTCTGACACTTTCGTTAATTTGTAGTTCAACTGGCAACCTACTAAAAAGTTGGTATACTATGTAAAAGTTGGTGCCTTTGTGTTTTAATCCGTAAGTATTCTTTTGTTAAAAGGTATTTTCAGGCTTAATGATTTTGCAGTAAAAACAGATTTTTTTTGGGGGGGGGGGGGAGAAACCTTGGTTAGAAGTAATATTCATACTCACGGAAAAAAGCACAACCAAAGCGAACAAGTTTTAAATTCAGAAAAACTTGCAAATTTTCAGTGGACCTTAGCTGTCCCCTTCAGCAGGCTGAAGAAACTGAGCCCTACTTCACCACATATTTACAGATTTTTTTCCGTTTTGGTTGTGCGTTTTTCCGTGATTTTGTTCGAAGAAAATTTATTTTTATGAGTATCTTTTATTCTAAATTTGTTATAATAATTTGCCAAAATTGTAACGTTTGCTGTAATGTCCGTGGCCTATCTAGAGTTCTCCGCAGAACGAACATAGATCATCGATTGTACGTTTTCAGTAGCAGAGTGCCTTGTTGATATCCAAGATGGTTACAAAAACAATGGCGGCCATCGATTAAAGCCACCCCCTCCAGGAAGACGTAGCCGCTCACAAAAAACTGGCAGGACTCAAGATACGCCGCGCACACAATAGTCTCGCAAGTTTAGTACGTTTAAAATTTTGTTACCTTCAGATAATATAATTGTTGAATTATGAGTGTTCCCATTCGCAAAAAGTACTTTAATTGCTTTAATGAAAAGCTACCATCCAGCTTTTAATGTGTTGGTAAGTCTTAGCTTTGAATATAACGTTATATCGGTTTGCTTTTTCCTGGTTTGGTAATTTGTGGCCAAAGGAATTCTTCTCTCATCATGAAAGAAACCATGTGTTTCGCACCAAAGTAAGGGTTCCCCTGCCCCCTTACTCCCCCAAACTAAATTTTCACTGGGTGCAATAAATTAATAAGTACAGCTCAGCATCCTCAACTGGAGCATGGGAAGGACAACTGCAAGACATTTCCAACAAGTAGGCCCCACGTCTTCAAATGTCTTCTGTGTCCAATCGCACAATGAGTCGCTTTACACATCCTCTTGAGGGAAGGAGGGGTCAAGCAAAGACATTTCCCCTGCCCATCAGGCATCTTCTCAGCTGTCCATCCCCACGTCCACACCTGACCACGGGTCCTTTGGCCTTGTGCTACGTCTTTGTAGGGGTAGGACAAGGAAGTGGGGGAAATGGGGGAGGGGGTGCACTGACAGGTCGTAGGGCAATATTTTACAGGGCATCGTCAGGAGGTCTCGAAAGCGTCCCCTTGGCCCTCGTCCATGGAAGAAAAGAGAGGGGGGGGGGGAAAGGAGTTGCGTGGTTGACACTACCCTGAGGACGGGCCGTACGAGGGGGGGGGGGGGAGCAATGGTTTCACAAACTCACATAATGACATCCTTGGAGAAAGCCAAGCCGCAAGGTATACCAACACCGTGAGTCACTGGGCTGTATAGCTTCTAGCACCACGAAGACAATGGGTAATTACGAGTAGCAGCCCGGCAGTCATGACGGACCTCAGGCCAGGGCTATGGCGGTGATGATGATGACCCATGATGAAGATGGTGGCAACTGCCACTCGGCCTCATCGTGCAGAAACGCTAATGAAAAACCTCCACCGTGTGTCACTTTGGTCTATTAGTCATGAAACAAAACGCACAAACACCTAACATATGAGACCATGTTTTTTCACAGTTGTAAAAGCCGCCAAGATCTTAACAAAAGAGTCGGATTTGAATGAGAAATGATTGGACAAAACGAAAGGCTTGTCGGCGTTGTTTTTTTGATCAACAAAGAGGCGTCAGGCAAAATTACCGTGGCGGAGAAAAGAACAATGTTCGGCAATGAACCTCAAGTACAAGGTTTTTGACGCAGCAACAGTGAACTAGAAGATTTTGGGAGGCTACACATTCTAGAAGCAAGAATATTACTGATTTTGAATGTGTATTGTATGCAGCTTTTTTACATTTTTTTACATTCATCCTTTTATTTGTTCCCTCATTTTTCGTATTCCTTCTTTTTATGTTTTTCCCCCACATTTTTCGCATTTCACTTTCCTTACATTTTTCCCATAACAACTTTTCATTTTCTTCACATTTTTGATGCAGTAATTAAAGTGTTATATCGGACGTACGTAACGTATTCTTACCGCAATTCTTGTGTTTAGTTATTGTGTAAGTGATCCAAAAGTCAAACATGCATGTCAAAATGGATGTAACTGCCCTTTAATAAACAACGGAAGAAAATAAGCCCAAGCAATATAGATGAAATTCTGATGTCGAAAATGTAGCGCCATAACTCAAGGTCTAGTGGTGCTGCCAAAGCCGAGTGTGCGGGACTCCGTAAGACGTAATAGAACCACATGGTGGTAGGGCCTTGGCAGCCCAGTGTGCAGAGGCCCTTACAAACACAAATCTAAGGAAAAGGAGGAAGTATGCACAAACGGGCGTGATGGATGTTTAAACAGAGTTAAAAAAAAAAAAAGAAGAAACGCCAAGACATTTCGAATGCATCCCCTTGGTACAAGCACCTGTATTTTTTCCTCCCTTTTTTTTTCCAATCACATTTATTTTTCATCCAAAACCTCCCATCCATTACAGGCACTCTGCCTAACCTTTTCCCCATCTCCAAGAAATGGAATTACCCCCTTGAGACCCTCACCCTCCCCTCACTCTCCCGGCAACCCAAAACCCATTTCTAAGTCCTCCTTTACTTCTCCCGTTCCCGCACACCATCCTACTTCGAATGCAAGTCGTCTTAAAAAAAAATCGTTCCTTTACGGTCCAACATCCATCTTGGAGCGGAGCGCACAAGTTCGCGAATGCCATGTTCGAGTCCTGTTTTGACTTTCTCATCATGTTCTGCCACATTAGTTGTTTTAGCGGCAGCGTCACTAAAGAGGCACTGAAAATAACTCTAGACGGGGGGAACAAAAGCCTCGAGAGCTCCACGAAACGAATCGAGCCCACAGCGTCGTTTCCCTATTGTCAGGGGCACAGTGCACCACCACATGTACGGACACAATGATTTGTTTTTGTTGTTCAAACGTTGCAAACATGTAGCCATAGATAAGCAGAAGTGTGTGTGGGGGGGGGGGGGTCCATCCAGACGTCGCACTATCACAACGACGGCCGCACACCCACCCACCCACACTCGACTTCAGCCGAAAACGTCTTGTGAATACGCGAAACCCGTACAAGGACTTGCGGACCGTATGTTTATACCGAATACAACCCGCTTCCAACACCTAAATTGTGGGTGGGGGAGATAAAATCGCGCGGGGAGCGGGGAAAATATAATGATGTGTCAGAGCTACAGACTCCAAACTCGACCGTAATGATTATAAATGGATCCCTGAGAGCCCGATTTTCATACACTCTACTTAAATGAAAACATGAGGGAGGCCCACGAAAACGAAGACGAATGACAAATAAGGACGCTTCCGTGTTCCTCCCTTTCCCCCAAAATCTCGTCCCCCCCCCCCCCCAACCACTTTGTACGTTATTATTATTGCTCGCCGTCACCCCACGTGCTACGGGTGGGTACTTCGCAGCCTAGCTTCCACGGCATCACCAAGGCTTATGAATTATAAAAAAAAAAAACAACGGTGTTACGCGAAGGAACTCACGTGAAACATTTGCACCTGACGCACGTGCTTGTGGCAAAAATAAGGGCAATTGCACGTGCGCATGCTGATTCACATTCAGCTTCAAAGACCACGTTGGTTAAGATCTTTCAAAATAGTTGTGACTCGGTTTACAAACGCAGCTATTGTTACATTTCGACACCATCGTTGTTGGAAACTTACGCACAGTGCCGCAATTGGGGGAGGGGGGGGGGGTGCAAAGGGTGCAAGGCACTCGGACCCAGGAGGCAGGGGGCCTAAAATTCACCAGTTGGGGGCCCCAAATAAGACAAAATTCACTACATTTTGGTTGGGGTTGGCAGTCAGTCACTTTGCCCCACAATTTGTTCACTTGTTGAGGAGGGGCCCAACATTTTGCCTGTGCACCCCTCCTCCAGAAAAAAGCTAGCTGCGGCCCTGCTTACGCGTAACACCGAACCACAAGCTGTCAGCATGATACCACACCGTGCTTGTATTACTTCTGGCGGGCAAGATTTGTGCCTGAACTGGGGCTCCCCCAGTGGTTTAACTACAGTGAGGCAGAGGAGGCAATCGCCTCCGGTCCCACCGACTTGGAGGAAAGGGGGAGGGGGAGGCCTCACTGGCTCCAATTATAGTTTTACAAAAAAAAACCATTGTGTTTTTTAAGTTATTGCTGTACTGTTCCGTGAAAGTTGTTCTATTTTTGTGTGTGCAGGGGGTGAGGATGGGGGTCCCAGTGAGATCTCGCTTTGTGTGGCAAACCTATATTTTTTTTATGCCACACTGAGCTTTCACCTAGTGTGGCAAAAACTGCATTTTTTTTTATGATGGGGGGGGGGGGGAAGGGTGGCTTCACTGGGCTCTCGTCTTGTTTGACAAAAACTTCGTTTTGTTTCAAACGAAAAAGCCCAATTTTTCCGGGGAGGTTATAATTGGTTTCCACATCTTAAACGAAAATATACACTACCTGTAAATTTTTGCATTCAGTTCCTGCAATGCTTTCTCATTGCAGGAACTGAAGGCAAAAATCTACAGCTAGGTAGTCGATATTTTCGAAGTGGCAACTAGAAATGTGCAGTTTGCAATAAAAATATACAGTTCCTTAACAAGATAGCAGATCCTGGGCAATAACGCTCGCCATCGTGACTCGCTAATAGCTAGCGAGGTATCGACGGAAAAATTCAGCCTTAAAAATGGCTTCCCTGAAGACCCCAAAAATGATCGAGTCGCGTACCCAGGGTGTAGGATAACAACCCCCAATAGGAAGTCAGTCTGGGTTGCTCTTCTTACAGCGTTTAAAAGTTCCCAGCAATAGAGTCACAGCGACTCGAAACACAAGACGGCTGCCGTGTGGGGGTCGATGTTCACGTTGTCAGGGTCGGCGATAACTGCCGCCACCCGATACCCGCGCCTACCGTTTCAAAGCCTTCGTTGCCGTGGAAACACGAGCGGAAAGAAGACCGCTAATGCCCATACCAGAGTTCTAGGTGGTTAATTGTTAGAGCATTGAACTTTAGAAGGCTATTTTTAGATTAAAGATTTGATGTGAATGGTGGACATCATAGCTCGGTCAAGTGACCGTATCTTAGGATATTTACCCCGCCTATAGGGAGGTTAGTTATAGCCGGGGAAGGAGGGGATAGAGAGGGGTGCCAAGGAAATTGGGGGGGTAAGTCGTGGCTTTTTCGGGTCTGGGGGGGGGGCATACATTTTTAGGCCACGTCAAAGGGTAGGTGGGACACACACACACACAAAAACACTGACCAAATCACACTTTCACAGTCAAAACTTTTATAAACGCCTCGCCTTCCACTAAGATTCAAGTGATCGAACGTTTTGAAGTTGTCGTTATCATACTCGCTGGGGTATTTTTTTTTTCTGTAGAATTCTAGAAAAGCCCTGAGCTCCTGGCAATCTTGACTTTCCCGTCTTTCAGGTTCCAGGATCAGGGGTAACAGACCACAAGCAAACTATGCCTTCATAATCTCTTACTGTCAGAATCTCGATTCAAAAGACTTACGTCTTTACTTACTTAATGACCACATCATTGAAAGTTTTCTAGAATATTTTTTTTAAGTAAACCTTGTCCTTTCGTCAAAAACGAAGCTGCTACTTAACTGCACTGGTGATCAATGTGTTTACTTCCGCTCTCCCATAATGTCTGTTGTTGCCTTGTGTAGATTTCCTTAGTAACTGGCAATCACTGAGTTTAATCCGCCCTTCACAATGTCTAGTATTGTCTTGAGACTCCCTTAGCACTGGCGATCATTGCAATTACTTCCGCCCTCCAGAAAGACTGGTGTTGCCTTGTGTCGATTCCCTTAGTAACTGGCAATCGCTGTGTTTAATTCCGCCCTCCGCAATGTCTATAGTATTGTCTTGAGACTCCCTTAGCACTGGCGATCATTGCGATTACTTCAGCCCTCCATAATGTCTGTTGTTCCCTTGTGTAGATTCCCTTAGTAACTGGCAATCGCTGTGTTTAATTCCTCCCTCCACAATGTCTAGTATTGTCTTGAAACTCCCTTAGCACTGGCGATCATTGTGTTAACTTCCGCCCTCCAGAATTACCGTGTGCAGACTCCCTTAGCACTGGCGATCGTTGTGTTTACTTCCATCCTCCAGAATGTCTGGTCTTACCGTGCGCAGTCTCCCTTAGCACTGGTGAGCACTGTGTTTACTTCCGCCCTCTTGTAATACGCTATTTACGAATAGCAGGGCGCACCTTGTGTGAACGCACACGGTGCACCTTGCAGTTACATAAGCTGCTTGGCGACCAGTCAACTTCCGTCTACACCGGAACTTGTCCGAACGCCAACAGCCGGGAAAGAGGCTACGCTATTGTTCAAACCAGTTAGAGCCGGCTCTTAACTGTTAGCGGTTCCGCAACGTAAAGCCTCAGGCGACTTCTATTGTTCAGGCCCGCGTATAAATACGAGGGCCTGGACCATGGGAAGCAACTTGGTGTGGGGCAGACGACTTGAAAGGTTGTCTCCCTGGACTCTGCTATAGGATTAGACCAAGCTTCTAAACTTGGGTTTAATGCCTAATATGTGTTTCTCAGTGCAAGGACCCCTAGCCTTGCATTAGGGAGTAAATTGGTTTGAGATATTCTTGAATTCAATCGTCTACTCGCTGAGGACGTCACATCTCTATTAAGTCTGGTGTTGTCTTATGCAGGCTCCCTGAGTTACTCGCTACCATTGTGTTTACGTATGTTTGTCCTCCAGAATGTCAAATGTCGCTTTGAGCCTTCATCCTGCAATAGTAGCTGAATAATCCAGCTTTTAGCGGCGGTTTCCTTGCATTTAAGCACTAAATTTTAAAATTCTTTTGGTGAATTTAAGAGTAAAGTCGCACTTTGTTCGTTAAGTTCTAGGCAAACAGACAGGAAATCAAACAACCTTCACGTCAAAGCCAAAGGACGCGCATTACTGTCACTCACGGCATTAAGACTACTTCGCACCACTTTCTTACACTTTAATTATTTTTGCCGTCGCAAGATTTTGAAGAGCAATAGGGACCGACTCACGTCAAGTCCCAAGCCATGCAAATGCACCACACGTGCACAATTCCCATGTGAAAACGTGCCAACTTGTTCAAAGTTCTTAGCGTGTGTATGTGCCACTTTCCCCCGAAGAGACGGCAAGCCGTCCGAAGTCTTCGGTTGGATGTGTTATGTGTGTGTGTGTGTGTGTGGGTGTGTTTATTGTGGACCACATTCGGAGGCAAGTGGATTATTTATTTACCGGTTCTCGCATGGACCTGACAGTGACAATGAACGGTGAGGTTTTGCGTTGAAAGAATGTCGGAGCCGTGCCAACTCTGCTCTGCTGCTCTCGCTCTCGAAGCACGAGCCAAGCGACGCGTTTGTGCAAGCTGAATATCCATGGGGACCTTACTGCTGAGTTGTCCATTCACCGCAGAGATGGTGGTACCCAAGAAGCAGGCTTACCCTCGAGAGGTTGCAGTTTGGTTACCCGTATTTGCATATAGTTTTGGATTAGTTCAACCCTAAAGTTGTGGTGTTACGAGCCGCGGCGTGACGCGCTAAATCGATTTTCCGTTGCTGGAAGGAAGTGCACCTTTTGTGTATCCCAAGTTTAATTAATCCAGTTACGTATGATGTGTGCGCGTATGTCTACTCCTCTGGAACCAAGGCACCTACAAAGATGGAAGTACGACCAAATGAAAGATAATTAAATTGAGATTCCGATATTCGACCTATTTTTGTCGCTGTAACTTGATTTTGCGACCCTCAAATGCGCAAGAAAACCTGAAAAAATAACGTCAAAGTTTTTTTTGACCCTCATGACGTTTGTTCATGACGTCGTAGTTTGTTCGTGACAAGTTCATTATTGCCTAAACCGACTTTGACCATCCAAAGTAAACTGCCTGATAAAACTATGACGTCATGTTTTGCATCAGTATGAAGTAACAGAAACACGACATATCATAATATATGCAAATCAAAATCAATAGAGCAGAGACATTTGCCGCCATATTGGTACCAGATTGGCACCAGTATGGGTTTTGGAGGGAATAACTACAAGGTGCACAACATAAAAACGGAAGATAAAACAACGGAAGAGCGGATTTCTTAGGCTTAAAATAACCTTGTTTTCTCCAACAACAAAAATCGCGCGTTTTAGGTCTAAGAAATCACTCTTCGCAGCATCGGCTTCAGTATGAAGCCCTTCTGTTTCTCTCTGCAGTACCCCTTGCAGCTAACCCATTAAGGCTCCAGCATGGAGTTATATACAATAATACTACGTCGTGTCACTGCTCTATAGGAAATCAAAATTTACTTTGTTTTCGAGCCAGTCATTGTTGACACGTGTTATGAACTTTAAGATTGCAGTTCAAAGTACGAATTATGTAGATGAAATGAAGGCGTGCTGAGGAATGTGATGGACGAAACTGTGAGAAGTAATTCAAATTAGTTTGCGTCGAAATCATCAGTACTTCGATTTTGTGATGCTCTTGGAATCAAAGAAATGACATGAAGTATGGATCGACGCCAATGGAGTGAGTCAGCGAAGCGAACGATATGGCTAGTAATAATAAAAGGCACAGCCGTTAGTTTGTGAATTAAAAGCCCGAATAACAAGTAGTCAGTTTTGTATTTTTTACGTTCGGGAAGTATGGATCTGTCCCGTTTTCAAGCTAAATCAAATAGTTCTATTTCAACTTTAAAGTTTCGTCACGTGTTTAAAAAACAACGAAAACATGTAAACGATAATTGTAACACAGGAGAAGGGTCGTTGGATCAACAAAGTCAGAATCTGTGAGTGCTGGCATATTCGAAAACTGAGCGGCATACTTCTGCAATATATTTAAAAAATGTTGTCTGTTTACAGTAGCTCTTTTCACCAACTAGTTCAATTTCGAACGCATCACGTACATTTGGCAGCAATTCAAATGAACAATTATTAGGACGCATTTACGCACCGACTCGCTTTCGCCTTCTTGCAGCAAGAAGCCGGAAATCATCTGAAATTCCAACATGGCGGCGGCGGCGGTTAGTTATCGACGCGCCATTAAGCCTCAATCCCTCCCCCCCCCCACCCCCCACCCCCGGTTTTAGCTATGTCGACTCGCAATGAAAACCCTGAATAATGCGAGTTCAGAAGCGGACTGTGAAAATTTCGTCAGAAGGAATTCTTTATCTTATTGTCACGGATTATAAGACTTAAAGCATTTACTCAAACGACGTCGGATTTAGCTAATCCAGATAGCGTTGTTACCATGGAAACGATCCACCTTTACCATCGCGATGAAATTCTAGCTGCGAGAATGCAAAGGCGAGTCGTTGGGTAAAATCGGCCTTACTAGCCAAGCCGGGAGGCTTAATAATATAACCTCAAGGATGAAAGGTTTCCAATGCTAATTCCAACTACTGTGCGTGGTGTATCTTGAGTCCTGCAAGTATTGTGAGCGGCTACGTCTTCCTGGAGGGCGTGGCTTTAATCGATGGCCGCCATTGTTTTTGTAACAATCTTGGATATCAACAAGGCACTCTGCTTCTGAAAACGTACAATCGATTATCTGTGTTCGTTCTGCGGAGAACTCAGGATAGGCCACGGACACTATAACGACTTGAAGTAGATGTCAAACCGTATAGCAAGTATGTGAAGGGATAGGTCAAGCTTCCGGTTATGGAGGTTATCGTTCTTCGCATTGTCTTGCAAGGACATAACGTGCAAAACAGCCCGCAGCTGAGTTTGCTAAAACGTCAACATCAGGAAAGCATCAGTTCATCTTTTGGATTCGGTGTTGACAGGAAAAACAAGTGGGCATACAACACCGACATATTAGCGTATTTGTATCTAGGGCGATTTCTGGCTAACATTTCGGCTAACATTTTGCTCTTTGATTAAACATATTTTGACCAAGGATTTACGGCTGATTCTCAGTTCAATTCCTTTAATTTTTGTTTGCGTAAATTACATACGTCGGTGGTGGGATTCGAACCCGTGTCCACTTGTATTGGAGGCCCTAATTCTGATCACTCCTTGCTCCTTCTCCATTCATTCGGAGTCCCCTCAAAAACCCTGCGTATGCGTGAGACTTTAAAATGGGCCCACAATAACAGTATTAGCATGTCACACATGGCCTAATAATTCCTTTACGATGCGAACAGTTGGATTGGAGGAATCGACTCTGACTACTCAGATGATGCTCCACACTTTGTTTGGGGTCCCCCGACCCCGAGGACCCAGCACAAAGCTCGCGTTGTGTGTAAAATAGACCAAGCTCAGCATGTTTGTAGCGCAGGAAATTTAATTTAAATTTATTTTAACGTCCTTGCCAAAATCAAACCCAAAATCAAGAAATTGTTGTATGGTGCGACACTCTTGACAGCTCGGGGCTCCGTGCTGGTGTACCCCTATTCCCTAAGCCCCACCCCCGCCCGGGAGGAGGGAATCCTCGGGGAAGGGCTACTTCTAGTACTAAACCACCACTTTTCCACCCGGTGGCACATCGTAACACGGTTCTTGCACAGTACTGAGACACCGGGCATGGGATGCCGTAATGTCTCTTCAAATTGCTGGTTGTTGTTTCCAAACAGACTACCCGTTTCGATGATACTGTTCCTGCTCGGCAGGAAGCCCCTGTTTTTCTTCGACCCTTCGAACGCAAGGAATTAAAGGAGTAATTACTCTGGAATCTTTTGGTCGTAAACGCCGAACTAACGACTAGGACTTCTCAACGAAACAGAACGCCTCCTTGTTAAACGTTTGACAGCTTCTATTCTTTGGTATCGTGCAAAGTACGAGAGTGCGTGATCACTATATCGAAAGGAAACTCCCATTGTTTAGGGTCACTTGGCTGAATTCGCCTTAGGGCTTCGTCCGGCAGATGACCAGGATTGGTTAACGCTCGCTACAACCCTTTGAACCCTTTGAATTCGCGTCAGCACATAACCATGGTTACAGCATAACCTAACTTGCAGGACCTTGTAAGCACAACTGGATAACCTAAATATAGCAGTCGATAGTGGTGATTTGTGGCTGATTCACCTCTTGCCCCTGGCTGCCGGTCGAGGTTCACCTAAATTTGTTCTTTACCACCAGAGTAGGCATACTTAAGAAAACTGATAAATGACTTTACGTGTTTCTTGTACCCTAATACATTTATTGTTTTCATTTTTAACCTTGGAAAGTAGGCACAGTGAGCCCTACAAAATTTAGCTCCAGTTTTCACTGGTTAGTAGCGAAATTCAAACCGGCGTCCAGTTGGTTTGGCGGCCACGACTCTGCACTCGACTGCTGCGCTGCTCACACTGTGTGTCATCTCTATGAGGGCCCCTTACAAATCTCGCGCTGCACGCGGGACTTCAGTTTTCGGGCGTACTCCTTCTTAATGTTACAAGTGAGTCCCCATACCCAATATGTCACAAGTTCCCACACAAATTGTAGAGTTCCCCATAACACAATACTTCGTGACACGTATACTTAAAATAAATTATTACTAGACTATCACTACTGAAAGAAGGAAAAAAACAACCCAAAATGGTAAAGAGGTCTCATTGCATAAACGAGTCCCAACCTAAATGGTTGATCTGTCACACAACTTTCACGTGGAAGATGGTAACGTGACATTTCACTATTGTTACGCTTATCGAGTTTTATAGGTACCCCAAACCAACAGTGGGGGACCCTGGAATTTTGTTAGGGTGGAGGTGGGAGGAGGAGGGGGGGAACTGAAATTCAAAAAGGGGCCGAGTATTCAGCTAAGGGGTCTAGGTAAAGTGGGGGAGGAGGAGGTTTCTTTAGTATCCTCGGAGTCAGAGCCCTGCAAAGCAACTCAATTTCAACAATTTTAGTGTCTTAAAACGTTTGAAAACCCAACTTTCAATTTTTTTCTAATTCAATAGATACCTTATTTGTCAGCTCTTGCACACCTCCCTCGTAACGTCGAGGGGGGGGGGGATGAAGTTTAATGGCGCGTCGACAGCTAGGTCATTAGTGCCAACCTCAGCCACAGTGCAGTAGCCCGGGTTCCGGGTTGCCACTGCACCACACATTACAGAGGGGGGGGGGG
>JAHWFP010199298.1:0-19172 GCA_023313725.1 Lithobius niger | reverse complement strand
GCAATTTCCCTCAGTTTTCCAGGTTTTCCAGCTATTTATCGCAATTTTCCTCAGTTTTCCAGATTTTCCAGCTATTTATCGCAATTTCCCTTAGTTTTCTAGGTTTTTCCAGCTATTTATCGCAATTTCCCTCAGTTTTCCCAGGTTTTCTAGCTATTTATCGCAATTTCCAGCCATTTACCACAATTTTGCGAAGGAATTTTCTTCCCACACTTCTTAAACCCGTTTTGATTGTTTGTGGGGCTCACAAATGCAAAAGCTTTGCCAGATTTAACGAACTTAGTATAGGTGTCAGTTATGTAGGAATATAAGGATAACATTTTCAAACATAAACTGTTAACATAAAGTGCTTAAAGTGCCATAGGTTTATGATAAGTATCGTTTGCTGTTTCCCCGAAGTTTTTTAGTTTTTTTCTTTTGTGAAAAAATCAGAGAATTCCCTGAGCTTTCCTTGGCTTTAAACGTGGTTTAAATTCCCTGATTTTCCAGATTTTTCCAGGTGCTCTAGAATGGTTGGCGGGAATTCGCTTAAAATGTAAGAACAAACGAAAGTATTGCGTGCACTTTCATAGGTAGGTAGTCACCGACGGAGAAACGACAGTAGGCTACTGATCGAGTCCTAGAAAGACATTATCTTGTGCCCTATTCCAATCGCCCAACAAACCTACGAAGCATCCAGCAAAACACTGGCAAATATAAACTAGAAATTTATCTCCCTCCCCCCCCACAACTTTCTCTTTTCGCCAATCCTCCCGGTCTTAGGCACGTCATATCCCCCTAACTTTCACAAATGTCATCCCCATCTCAATCAGATCAGGACGGAGGATCTTTCGTTCTGTCGGACGAGCATTCGTTTATTGACCATCACATAAATTAACCTCAACCATAAATTACCATCCGTACAAAGGCAATCCGACTCGATCGTTGTTATCACCTGTTTAACCGTCATTTTCCACCTGCTATCGGCCATTACACCAATTCCCAGGATCCGACCCTACACCCTACTGTAAATAGGTTCGGTACCCTGAATTCCTTGAATTTTCCAGAACTGATAAATTGCCTGAATTTTCCAGAATTGATAAATTCCCTGAATTTTCCAGGATTGATAAATTCCCTGAATTTTCCAGAATTGATAAATTCCCTGAATTTTCCAGAATTGATAAATTCCCTGAATTTTGCCCGGTTTTCCAGGTAGAACGCCACCCTGCTGTAACACAGATTACCTTGACGGGTAAGATGGGCCTTACCGACTATCCAATTCTTGACATGACTTACAAGCGTGTTTAATTCCATTAGTCGATTCCAAAAATAGGAAAAGACATCCAACAAGGACATCCTAACGCCGATGTAACTATCTTTACTACAAACATCACCCCGTCCCCCTCACCGCTTGGCAACCGCACCCAAACGAAGCCGAACCGGAAACCATTTCTTTACGATCACACAAACGGTTGACCTCGTAAACACGGGTAAATGTAAACATTTATCGTGCAAGTCCGGAAACATCCCTTTTCAGCTTTGTTTACAACCACTGCAAACACGGCCACCGTTAATGCGACATCGCTTGCGTGAGGCCCGACGATAACCCCGAGGACCTAAACCGGGACTTAACCGAAAAAGAAAAAAAAAAGCCAATAAATGGCTTTAATAATTGATAAGAGTGAGCTCGTTCTCTGTCTTTTTTAAGCGCTACAAATTAAAAAAAGAAAAAAAAACCCTCCCCCTCAAATGTAAATAAATTCCTGCGCACGTGTCCTTGGGCTATTTAACTATTTGCATACAATATTTTCGTTGTCGAAACCTAATTCCATACGTTTCCCGTATACGTAACAAAGTTTGCAAGTGCCTCACGACCTAATTCAGTTTCCCTGGTAACCGCTACACGGGTTCGTATTAATTGGCTCCACCAATTATAAGCCGTCATTTATGTTTCAAAATATCAGCTTCAGGAAAAGGGGGAGGGAGTGTAGCGTTGAAATAGAGCTCCTAACTCCCCAAACAGAATTATCTAAGTGGATTTTAATCCACTTTTTCTTTTTTCGAAAACTTTAACGTGGTTTTGTACCATTTTCAATTGAGTTGAATTGAAAGCAGATTACATTTAAAAGGGCAATCACTCACATTCATTTTTAAACCAATTTGGTGACGACTTTGAAATGATACACCAGCCGTATCCCAGAAATCCGCTCAAGGGCCAAGTCGGGGTAAGGGTGGGTGTAAGGTTCGAACCGCAACCATAGGAATACAAAACAGACCCTCTCATTTGGCCGGACCACTCAGATATGTAAGGGCCAAGCAAGCGACCCTCAGATCCATCTTGTTTTAGAAATTAGAATAGTGAAGACAGTGAAAGGCAGGCCTGTCAGCAAGGTACACGATACCGTTGTTATTACAGAAAAACCAAGCAGTGCTACAAAATAAAAGGACGAACGAACAATGTTTCGAAAATAAACAATTTTCGTCATCAGGTTTATGAATTAAAATTTTAAAACATGACAAGGCCACTATAGTGTCCGCAGCCTGTCTTGAGTTCGCCCCACAATGAACACAAATAATCGATTGTATGTTTTTGGTAGCAGGGTGCCTTGCTGATATCCAAAATTTTACAAAAACAATGGCGGCCGCCAATTAAGGCAACCCCCTCCAGGATGACGTAGCCGATCTTCAAACACGTGCAAGACTCAAGATACGCTGCGCACATTTTAAGTCATCACATGTTTAAAAGCATAACACAATAATTTTAAAAGAATAAAAAGCCGCCGAAAACCACCACTTCTCCTCAGAAAACGATGGCCCAAATGTAAAACCCGATCCGCTCCTTGGAAATCTAAGTTGCAAGTCCCTTCAAAGGAGCACATCCGGTTATACATTTCGGCCACCGTTTTCTGCCTCCTTTGAGAGGAGAAATGGTGGTTTTCGGCTTTTGATTCTTTTAAAATTATTGTGTTAGGCCTATACTTTTAAACATGTGATGACTTATTGGCCTGACCATGTTTTAAAATTTTAATTCATATTTTCGAAACGTTGTTCGTCTTTTTATTTCGTAGCACGGCTTGATTTTTCTTTAATAATCTGTTTCTGTGCCATTACGATACTGTACCGACCGATATATCGGTACGAATCGCAAACAAACCTACACCCCAATATTGATACCGAGTCTTTTCTTTTCCCCGTTAAAAAATTAATTCACAACCTTTCCTCAATCACAGGGCTGCATCCGGTACGAAAAAATATGAAAAAGTGAAAATTTGCTAACAGTAAAAAAAATGTGATAAATGTGTAAAATACGATGTGAAAAATAAATGTGTAAAAAAGGCGAAACGCGCAAATTCAAAGTAAAATTAATCATATTGCCCACCGTTGTTACCGGTGCGTGAGCACTGCACATGAAATCAAAAAAAAAATAAGGAAATTATCGAGAAATTACAAAGATTACTACTATTGAAGAAAATTTCCTTTCATTGTGAAAAAACAGTGATGTGATACATCATACAGAAAGGAAGAAATAGTAAGGCGAAAAATGCGAAAAAATGAAAAGTAGGTATGTGAAATATATGAAAAAATAAAAAGTATGTAAGCGAAAAATGTGAAAAAAAAAGCAGCTACTCCCTGCAATACATCCCTGCAATCACAACCTTCCAACTTCCGCAGCGCAAGGAATTGAGGGAATGGACATTACAGAGTTCAGACAATTTTTTAATTCTGAATTTCCCTGACATTTCCAGGTTTTTCAGGTGCATCCAAGGGCAATTTCCAAGTGTTAATCAGATGTTGAGTTAGGGAAAACAGGCAGTAGCTAATGTTTTTATTAATATTTGTACGAAAATAATTCAACATCCCACGAAATAGCTGTTTTAGACACTAGTCCGATGGGACTAAACGTATTTTCATCACAGGAAGTTATATCTAACATACTTGAACATATTAAATTTCCCTGTCTTTTCTCTGATTTTCAAAATATTTCTTGTTTTCCCTGAAATTTCCCTGAAATTTTGGCTCCGTTTTCATTTTCCCTGAGATTCCTAGGTTCTCCAGGTTTTGTCTGAACAGCAGTTGCTGCCCAGTCAGTGCGTGGGTGGCATTACCAAAGGAAACGACACAGGATGAGCATAATAATAAAAGTAACGTTTTGTCAATAAAGAGGAAATTATTTACACACAAACGTGATCATCGAAATTGGATTTTCATGATCGCCTGATGTAAGGCGTGAGAAGCTATGGCCCGATGCGGCAGCCACCTCCAGTGGAAAACTCTACGGTGGTCCGGGCGTGGAATGCTTTGTGTGAGCTAATCGTTACGGCTGCTTCCGTCAACAGTTTCAGACGTCATCTTTACGAGTTTAACATTGCCAAATTTTTGAAAAGATCCAGTTATGCTCTCGCCTGCCAGCTGGGTGGTGATTGTTGGACTGGTGTATGGCCAGTAATGCCCGCTTGTTCCTGGTCATGTCTTTCCTGGTGACCATAGCATTTTTATTATGATTTTTTTTTTTACCTTGATTAAGATCGACAATTGGTTTAGGCCAAGCTTTAAACTGCGATACATTTATTTTACTATTTTAGAAACATTGACAATGATACGGCTTTTCCTCCTCACTTGTCCCTCACGTTTGGCGAAGCCATCGGGGACCATTGTGTCCCTGGTAGGTCTAACCTTGGTGGTAAGGCATTCGTGACCCCAACCCAATACCATCTACCCTTCCTCTACAGCCAGGCCTTCGTCTTCGTTTTAAACTTTTAAACTCTTAAACTTTTGTAATTTATAATTTTTAGTTTTAACATCGATGGCAATCAGTGACCACCAGGTCCTTGCCATTCCGGTTGCATTTGCAACAAACTTATTATTGTTATTATTATTATTATTATTATTATTATTATTATTATTATTATTAATAAAAACAAAATGTCTGCTCGCAGTTTAGTTGCTGCACAATGAAAATCGTTACCACTGCGCAGAAAATATGAAATTACGCGAAAACTGCCGTAACTGTTAATTATTTCTTGTCGCTAACTTATCACAATTGCACAACTTTGCTCGTAAGGACGACTCAAATTAAATCACAAGTTCCTATTGTGCTTCGTATTTTAAAATCTTGTGCATTTTAAAATCACTGACCTCGGAAATTACGAATCCATGCCCATGAATTCGGATTTCTCAAAGTCTTTCCTCAATCTCTCCGCTTCACATCACTAGCTAGAAGCAAGTTGTGTTTGAATATTTACGGATGCAAATACCCCGGTATATCTTTAATCCTCCCTGCACGGAAGATTTTGAATAACATTTCTGGTTCCCCGCAATACCAGCCTTCTCTCTTCTTCCTTCTTTCCCTGTTTGTCATTCCCTTTCGAGAAAGGTCGTTGCAATCCATATTTCATACTTGTTCTTCGCTCAACGGCGACGACGATACGTACCTCGCGGTAGCATCCGTGATAGCAACAGTTGGATCACTCGATTTGCCTACTGGATGGTGCACCTTGCATGCATTTCGAACGAACTCAAACATGGCGGCGAGTCAGACGTAACTGTTACAAATGCAAGCAAATAAACAACTCCTTCCATACATTTCGGGTGAAATCGTAGTGCAAAGCTGTGAAATGTTTGAAGGCAGACGAAGTTTTTTTTTTTTTTACATTCTTCTCGGTGAGGTATTAATCGAAGACGAAAGGGCACCTTGTACACACCAAACTCAGGAGACAGGCCATGACTTAAACACTCGATAATAACACGACAAGCCGTCTGCCTGGAAAGACTTTAGAACTTGGAGAAGCTAGGAGAGAATTGGTATTCAGCACATCACGCCTAGAGGGGAACAGGAGTGTTTCTTTTGATTTTCTGATCTCTCCTAGTTTTAGAAAAAAATTACTTTGTGGATTTGACCGGTTTTGGCCTGTTTATAGGTACCTTTGCATAGTGAATATTCGCTTACACAAATTGAAACCGACGGTAGCGGAGATAACGGGTTCATTGAAGGAACCTAAAAACTGGTGTTATTGTCACCAAGGGCGCACAAAACTTAACGCAGGGTGACGTTTCGACTCCTGTATCAGATCGTTATCAATCAATTAAAATATGCACTGCAGTTTTTGTGAAAATATCACGTCTCTAGTAGGCCTATCAAGAGTTGGTTAATGAATATTCACCAACACAAACTAAAAAAAAAGTAATAAATAAAACAGGTTTAATTACGTGCAAATCTATACCTAATTACACGTGACGCCATCTAGTAGAACGTCAACTAACTGCTGCCGTAGTAAGTAGGAAAAATATCATCTACATAATTATTGTCTTTGCCCACCTATCGTGAAACGAAGAGGCGGCCTTAGATACGGGTTCACGAACCATTTCTATGATCGAATTAGTTAAAGGGAATTTAAAAAAACCGGAAGTCTGAAGCGGAAGTGGCGCTCAAGTGACCGGAAGTAGCCGACAAGTGAGCCCATCATCTATGTAACGGCATAGAGACGACTGTTTCCACCATTAGATTCAGAGATCAAAAATTAGATAAAAAGAATAAAGAAAAAAAAACGGAAGTATGAAGCGGAAGTGAACCGACAGTGGCGGAAGTGTACAGAAGACCGGTAGTCACTGCACCCACTTGTTAAATTTTACTGCTCCACATGTTGCTCCGCATCAAAAAAAGAAGTTTGAGCAAAAAAGCCGAGGAAGGGGAGCCGCAGAGGAAAAAACTTTTGTCGGTGAAACTCCTTACCCTGCCTGGTTTAACTGGAGCTAGGGCAACTGACCTAACCTAACCTATCGCAACAACATTTGTTTTCTTCCTCCAGCTTTTTTTTGCGCCCATGAGTATAAAACAGGACCATTTTAGTGTTTGTTGATATGCAGTAAACTTGTAGGGCGCGTTTACGCAGCGACTCGTTTTTGCATTCTCGCAGCTAGAACTCAATCGCGATGGCAAAGGTGACATTGCCATGGTAACAACGCTAAATAGATTAGCTAAATCCGACATCGTTTGAGTAAATACTTGCTGTCTTATAATCCGTGCCAATAATATAAAGAATTCCTCATGACGAAACAATTTTCCCAAACGCTTCTGAACTCACGCTATTTGCTGTTTTCGTTGCGAGGCGGCAGACATAAAACCGCCGCCATGTTGGAATTTGAGGCGATTTCTAGCTTCTAGCTGCGAGAATGCACAAGCGAGTGGTCGCGTAAACGTGCCCTTACTCAGTAAAACCGTAGCTGAGTTACTTTATTGGAGTAAGTTTGTGGATCAAAAGGCCTTTAAAAAAATTGTATTGGTTTTGGGAAAAGTGCTTCAAAGGGCTTGAATTTTTTTTTGCATGTGATGTCGTGCGAACCCTGACACAAGTTAATTACGTGAAGTTGGCGTGTACAGAATATGCTTGAATGAACAGTAAGTAACAGCAATACAGGAAAAAAAATATATGGAATAAAGGCCTATACAGAAACTTATGATCGATGGAAACCACCATCGCCCCCCCCCCCAAAAAAAAATTGTTAATTTAAAGAAACGGAAATTAGCTGGAAATAAACGAAGAGACACAATGGAGCATACACTATGACGATCTGGAAATTGACAAGTGAGCAGCAATTATGACGAAAAAATTTCTGGACGCACAATGGCACGTGATATTTTTCGTCATAATTTCTTCTCACTTGTCAGTCTTAGCAGTTCACACTGTAGGCCTCGTTGTGTTTCTTCGTTTAATGTTCATTTAACGAAAATTAGTGTTTGTTATCCAATGTGCATAAAAATGCACCGCAAGAAATCACATTTCCGCGATGAAATCATCATCCTGTATGTTTAATTTTTAACACAATTCCGGCTTCATGGCGTATACTTAACGTTAACCAAGGCAGGAACGGCTGAAAGGGGATGCGCTGATTGAGTGAGCGAAGCGAACGAAAATCAGCGTTTGTTAGCCAGTGTGCCCAAAAATGTGGCTGAAGGAACTTAGTTTGTAAAGCACGGAACACCCAAACCGTACCAATTTAGCAAATGGCGCATCAAAACGGCTTTAGCTAATAAATTAATAAAGTTTTTATTTTTACGCCCTCCACAGTCTCCCCTCCCCCTCAAAAATACAGATTGAACGCATCCTGAGGCCCCCCAAAAAGCGACGATATCCCCCTGCGTCCTGGAAATTTGTCACTTCCTTTCGAGAAGGTCGTTGCAATCCATATTTCATGTTTGTGCTATATGGCGACGACGAGACATCCTTGCGGTCGCATCTGCGGTGGGAAGAGGCGGTCTTGGCTGCGGGTCCATGAACCATTTCTATCAAAATCGAAACGACGCTTCTCCATAACCTGTTGGCAATAGTCGCCGAGGAGGTGTGGCTGTAACGCTACAAACCTTATAGAAAAACCTTCCCGCTCTTCCGATAACTTCGAGACCACAAAAGAGAGCCCAAATAGAGACATCGAAGGTGTCTCAAGAAGATATATCAACCCGAAGTCAGTCGATTGTATCCAACACCTGGAAAGACGGACCAAAGACCTTCGAAGGGACTGTTCTGTCTCTTTCAGTCTTTCCTGCGGGCTTTTCGTTCTTTTATACTCGAGTCGTCCCTTGAAGCCGGTGAATGCTGGGGAAACTTTACGAACAAAACTTAAGGGGTAGCGTTTGAATGAAGCCAGGCACCACGACCTGTCACGGGCCACGAGGGTGATTCTGAGTTATGAGGGCAGCTATCGGAATGGCGGTAAGCTCACTGGCCTAGCTGCAGTGGTGGAGGTCGTCTTTAGGTGGCTGGTTTCGGAAACGGCAAAGTTGTTCGCCGACTCTTAAACTACGACCTATTAATTTCCTCATAAATTACAAGTTTGCAGTTTGGCGAAACAGCGTAAATTTCAATTCTTTAACCTGTATAAGCTTTAATGCGTGAACATCTTGTGGAACTGTTCCTAACAACTCTAAGTCAATTAGATTATGTAAGGCAGATGTTCCTTTATCTTGCAGAGCTCTTTTGTTCAATTGCATACATGTAGTAGTGAAAGAATAACTCTTGGGGTTAAAAACGTATTGAATTGAGCAATATCAGAACAACGTAAATCGTACAAGGTTAAACACTTCGGCGTACGGCGAAACTAAACCACTTAAAATACGGACGATTCAGTAAGCATTTGTTATTGACTCGTATTCCATTGACATTATGTGACCGATAAACCTTTTTTCAGTACGGACATTATGTGACCGATAAACCTTTTTTCAGTACGGACATAACAAAGGATTACCAAACCTTACCGTTGTCCGGCTGTGTTTCCTTTACCCTTGTTCGACTCGCAGTAATTTGTGTGCATTCATAAAAAAAAATGTCTTGCGCAATATTTGAGTAAATACAGTTAGACTTCAGCAAAAGATTAATGTCCCCCTCCTTCCCACCTCCTTTGCGTGTAATATAAGTTAACGTTCTAAAACTGTTAACACGTTATTATACCACGCGCCATGGCTGTTTGCTGAGACGTGCATATCACGTGTCTGGGCTAGTCCAATCAGACGGCCAAACAGCCGTTGTTCTCGTTCTTCATTGGCTAACTCATGGTGACGTCACGGCAAACAGCCATTGCGCATGGTTTAGTTCTCTCCGACTTTTTTTGCCGAATTTGCTGGGTTTATTCGCTATGGTACTTTAGCCGAATGTGTTGGGTTTATGCACTGTGGCTCTTGAGCCGAATCTGTTGCATTTATTCACTGAGGCTCTTTAGCCGAATCTGTTAAATTTATTCCCTGTGTCTCTTTAGCCGAATCTGTTGCATTTATTCACTGTGACTTTCTAGTCGAATCTATTGCAACGTGGCTCTTTAGTCGAATGTATATTACACTGCGGCTCTTTAGCCGAATCTTTTGTATTTATTCACTGTGGGTTTTTAGCTGAATTCGTTGCATTTATTCACTGTGGCTCTTTAGCCGATGTCTTGCGATTATTCGCTGTCTCTCTTTAGCCGAATCTGTTGCGTTTATTCACTGTGGTCCTTTTGCCGAATCTGTTGGCTTTATTCTGTGACTTTTTAGCCGAATCTGTTGAATTTATTCAATGTGGCTGTTCAGACGCATGTTCTACGTTTATTCTGTGGCTCTTCAGCCGCATCTGCTGCCTTTATTCTCGGCACATTTTTAGCTGCATCTTCTGCATTTATTCTCTGCAGCTCTTCAGCCGCATCTTCGGCGTTTATTCTCCGTGTCTCTTCATCTGCACCATCGGTGCTTATTCGCTGTGTTTCTTAAGTCGCGTCCTCTCCGCTTATTCTCTTTCAATTCAGCACATCTTCCACACTTATTCTGTCTCTTTAGCCTTATGTTTCTTCTATGTTTATTCTCTGTCTCTCTCTCTGCATCTTCTGCATTTATTCCATGTGTCCCTTCAGCCGCATCTTCCGCGTTTTTTCTCTGATTCTTTTCATCAGCACGTTTTTAATCTCAGTGTTGTCACTGCTTTCGTTCACATCTTCACGTTTTCCTTCGGTTTCCTGTTTGCAGCTCTTCAATGTACATACCGTGTAGTTCAAACAAATTGGTGCGCCCAAATACTGCATTGTTCACCCAGATTAGTTGAATCATGGCCACAAATAACCACTGTACTGTCGTGCCCTTCCTCCATCTCCTTCTTTCTTGTTTCTGTTCTATCATCCCACGCCAGTGTGCAAAAATGACACCCGGATCCTAAGATTTTCACCCTCAATATTTGAAAACTTTCGACGGCGACTTTACAACTAACTCATACGCTCGTCCTCTTCAAACATTTTAAAGTCTGGTGATTTGAATGAGTGACGGGCCTGAATCGGGGCGGTGCGAAATAAAATGTGATTCACGCCCTAGTCAACGTGTATTATCCGTCCGTTTTGAAAAGGGGCGATGATAATTTTGGACGCGTGCATTGAGGGCGTTAGGCTTTATGAGAGGTTTACGGCCCTAGGTATCCGCTACTACGACCGTCTCCATTACGGGGTCAGTTTCATTTTGTAAATGGCCGAATTGAGAGAAAGTGCTGATGTGTGTGTGAGGTGGTTCTACGTTCTCCACTCTTCTTAGCTAAAGGGCAGCTAGAGGTTCATCCTTTTCCGCCGACGTATTTTCATTGCGAAGTCCGTTCGGGTTTCGAGTTTGACAAAAAAAAAGAAAAAAAAAAAGACGAAGAAAAGAGACTGGTACTGAACTTTGCACGTCAGTTCTTTTTGCGCGGGGGAAAATCGATCAGCACAAGTTTTCACCCTTGGGTTTGTTTTAAAGATGGAGTTGAGTTTATATTGTGGGTTTTGTTGTAACTGAAGAAAGAAACTATAGGTCCACGACGATCACGATAAACTTGAAAGGTTTGACACAAACGATGTTCCGCCATTATGTACCCCTTGCGCCATTTTCTGCATGTTCCATCAATGCGAAAGGAGTCTTTTTTGATGTTTTACGATGTTACCAAGCTACCTCCCTGTTTAGTGAATGTCGTACTCCGTACACGTTTTGCGACACAGTGTCGATTTTGAAAAATATACCAAACAGAAATCGTTTTTTTTCTTAATTTTTTTTTTACAATAATATACTGTAGCTTTTCGACGCGCACCCAGCGTTAGCCATGGCGCCAGAAGGAGTGAGGGTCAATTTTGCTAGGTAAATCCTTATCGGAAATCCTAGGTTCTTTTACATGCCACGATCGACATGAGCATGAGACATTACAGGGCCCTTCTCTGACCGAAAATGCCAGGGGTGGCTGAGGCCGGATTCGAACCCGGGACCTCTGGTACTGGAGACGGTCATGCTAACCATCAGGCCACCTTGCTCCATCATAATACTAAGATACGTTTATTCCTGAAAACGACGTAAGTTCTACATGAACCTGTCTTGCGGATTTGTGCATAAATTTGTGTGCTTGTGTCTGTGCATTTTGAAGGACACTAGTGTTTTGTCTGGTTGTACTTTTTTTTTATTATTTTTTTTTTGCACTGTATTTTTGTTTGACTTGTTATATTTGATATATACTTGTTGAGTTACATTGTGTAGGTTTAACGATACAACGAATCGGACAAATAGTACAGTATACGAAGTACAAAAATAGTACAACCATACCAGACAAAACACTAATATCATGCAAAATTTATAGAAACAAAACAAACAAATTTATTAACAAATCTATAAATTTATACATGTAATAACCTTGTTTTAATTAATTTGTTAACTTTCCCAATGCTAACCTGATCAATCTACCATTATTTTCAATGCACACTCGTGGTTTTAACTGGCTGTGAGAACATAACACCGTTAGTCCCCACGTTTTAAAATTCACAAAACCTTAGGGGCCATTGTGAAACATGAATGCGTTGCTCTGCAAGTGGTTCAACTTTGAGAAAGTGTATACCAAGCATCTTCGAAAATTCAGTTGTTATGAAATTTTCGGAGGGACTAAGCTTTAGAACTTGTTTTGTTCATGAACCACGAATTCCTATTTTTAAACAGTGTGACAGACACTGATTGTTCGAGTATATAGCATAACAGCAGAAATAAATCTGAAAAATCAATTTTTAAGGAGTAAGGGCTCCTTTATGCAACGAGACCTCCTCGCTCACCGACCGCTATTTGCTAGTAAACCGTTATTTATTTACGATTAAACCATGCGCAATGGCCGTTTACCGTGACGTCACCATGAGTTAGCCAATGACGAACGAGAACAACGGCTGTTTGGCCGTCTGATTAGACTAGCCCAGTCACGTGATATGCACGTCACAGCAAACAGCCATGGCGTGTGGTATAGTTTCCCGTTTCTACTAAATGAATGCGGTAATAGATAACAAATTATAAGAACACGGATAACACGGATAAGAACAAAGTGCAACAGTAATTTTCATCATTGCTACAACATTGTTTTTATTTCACGCTATTTCCAAAATTTGCCATTCTCGCTCAAGGAATAGCTTCTATCAGACGACGGTAGAACCTGCTCGTGTCGAGAACTCAAAATCCAACATGGCGTCCATATCGGGGTTATCGAATCGAAGACAAACCATCGAATGCCGACATTCAGGAAACGGTCCGACGTCATGCACTGCGGTAAAAACTTTTCTTGGTGTTCTAAATCGACGTTGTCATGCAGCACGCATGGTACGTCGTGTCGGGAGGCACGAGGAGAAGACCTGCGTCCGCGTTGTTGCCATGGTTACTACGTATAGACAACTCGAAAGCCGCATTCTCCGGCAAAGGCGAGAAGCAGCCAGCAGATTTAGCATTAACAAAGTAAAGGCTAGTGAGCGAGAAAATTGTCGTTGCGTAAACCCGGCCTAACAAGCCAAAAATAAGGCCGAAGCCTTTCTCCTTCATACATTAAAAACTTGGTGATCACCAAATCTAATCTGACCTTAATGCCATTTTTTTTAATAGAGCAATATAGGATAAGAGGCTAATTCTCCATTATTTTAAGCTCGAACAAGACCATTATGAAAGACTGACACTAAACCTGATAAAAGAACAATAAATCAGTTAATAACGATGTGCCCACATTAATTTACCATCTCCAAAATCCCTCACTCTTTCCCATATCAGGGCTTATTATAATTTAGGCACCCTATGGCGGGTTGAGAAATAAATTGGGACACACGCATGCTGGGTAATAACAGCGCAAAAAAGTTTAATTATAGACCGTGTACCCAGAGAAACGGTGCTGGGAGGAGGAAAAAAGAAAAAAAGACCAGAGATTCTAATCTACAGGAAAACGTCAGTATAAATAACATAGAGTAAGTGCACTTTACGAATCTATTAAATTCTTTCCCAGAATAGATAAGACAGCTCTCTGTAGTCCAACACCCCTAATTGTATCCCCCACCTTCAATTATTCGCTCTTTTTTCACAACTACAAAAAAAAAACGGCTTTATCCCTCACAAGCTTCCATATTTTTTCTTTCTTCGGCTTCCGTAGAAGCACGCCTTAGGTTCTAAAACAAGACGGATTGCTAACGAGTACGCTTCCTTTCGGCTTCCGTAGTATGCGACAGGATGTCAGGTCCTGTCCTACACCTGGCGGGCAAACCACGCACCACGCTCGGACCAAGTGACAAGGCTTTAACCCAAATCTCGAGAAGGACAAAATTTAGGGCCAATATTGCGATAATCGCAGCAATTAAGCAATAAAAATACCGCTCATATCACCTGATCGTGTTTTTATTTAGGGAGAAATAAAATAAAAAACCGAAAGAGGGTAGACAACAATTTACAGGCAGGTTATCATAACCTGTAATGCGACACTTTGCACGCAAACTTTTATTTCGGGGAAGGGGAGGGAGGCGACCACGGTATCTGTAGGTTTCTATGCGATTGGAGTATCTAAAAAAAATAACACGAACCGTTGTTACACACAACGCGGAGAAGGTCAAAAGGCGCCCCCCCCCCCCCCCGATACAACCCGATGCATCGGGACCCACAATGTCTTAATCCGGCCCTGCCCACATAAAGACTTAAATTACAGGCTGGGTTTGTTAGTTTACCATCAGGCTTTACAATTTGTTAGGCTAATATTTTACAATTATGATTCGGCGATGTATTAGCGTAAATTTTTTACATTTTACAGTAAAATGTCGGTAAACGATCATAAGTTCGATTTTAGTATTGGATAGACAGACAGCGCCATCTCTGATCCAGTTTTGCTACTGGTTTATGCGTTGGGTTTTAAAGTGAATGAAAAGTTCCAACGGCGATCACGAAACATGTTGGTACCGCTGAGATACGTGACTGGCTGTCCGTGCGCGTGTTTCAGATGTCATTGCAAATTGTGTATTGTCTTTTTGGATACTGGAAACATCTTTTTAATTAATTAGTTAATTATTTTTTTACGGTAATAACGCTGAGAATGTAGTTTTCTTTCCGCAAAACGTGCCCCATGCTCGACTTAAAGTGAAAAGATCACACCTTTCTACTCAGCAATTATATAAATAAAAGCTTTACTCGTCACTGAATGGTCACCGACGAACAAACCATAGATCTATATAGTGTACCTCACTTAGAGGAAGCGCTTTGCGTCATCCGCGTTATGTCAATATTAAGGCAATGACGAACCTTCCTGAATCGTCAGAATTTTTTTTCACGGAAACACGAAGCTGGTTTCAGTAAGGATTCGTAGCTTCACGTTTTGAGTGGCGTAAAAATGAGGGTTAGGCCTACTGAAATATCGAAACTGAGAATAGTTTTGCGGAAACAAAACAAAAATTCTCACACTGACTGCCACTCGTGCATTTACGAAATCTGTAATCTGTGCGCAGCGTGAGGGACTGGACATCAACAGTTGTTGCTCGGCCGGTGTCTGGGTATACCACACGATATGACACAAGACGAACTGAACAATAAAGGTAATGTTGTTTGGTCAACGAAGAGAGAATTACAAACACAACTAGGCTATTCTACGATTAATTACTCTCGATTTAGCTAAAGTGATCGTTGAGATGGTGCCGGCATGAGATGCTCCGACTGGGCAATGTGGCAGTCACCTCCAGCGGGGCCCTCGGGGGGTAAAAAAAACAAGATGGCCGCTCGCGGCTTTGTCGCTAGGCAACGTATAACGTTTTGCCGGAGTGATGCTGCTGTATAAAAAAATGGAGCAACGTATAGCCTAATGGTTAGCACGACCATTTCATGTGCAAGAGGTCTTGGGTTCGATCCTGACCTCAGCCACCCCTGGTATTTTTGGGAATAGAAGGGCCCTGTAATGCCTCGTGCTCATGTCGATTGTGGCGTGTAAAAGAATCTAAGAGTTTCAGATGAGATTTGCGTAGCTAACTTGTCCGTCCATCCTTCTGGCGCCATAGCTAAGGCTGGAGGGTGTGCGCTAAGCTGTACCACGCGCCATGGCTGTTTGCTGTGACGTGTATTATCAGGTGACTGGGCTAGTCCAATCAGACGGCCAAACAGCCGTTGCTCTCGTTCGTCATTGGCTAACTCATGGTGACGTCACGGATAACAGCCATTGCGCATGGTTTAAGCTTAGGCAAGCACCTTTAGGAGAGGAATCGAGGCATCTCACCTTAGCGTGATTAAAGCTCGGGGCTTACGTCACTAACTCCGTCTTTAAATTTCAGCTTGCCTTCAAAAAGGAAGGGGAAAAAAAATTAATTTTGCATACCATTCGGATCGATAGTGGAATAAGAGACTAGGGTTTGGTCCGTCTCGCAGTGTTCAGCATCCAACCGACGAGATGCATTCACTCACTCACTGCAGCTCGGCCAAAGAAGGCGGAAAGCGTAGGTAAAATAGATGCGGGCACAAAATCAACAACAAAGCATAGCAAACTGGCGTATACGCGAACACGAAAGGGAAACTGACAGGACCGCATGGAAATTTAATCTTAAAACTCGGGCAGGCAAAATCCATACCGGTGCAGAGCGATGGAAAGGTGTGGTTTCTCGAGTAGGTGGACCATAGGCGTGTGTCGGTATCGAAGGAATCGATAATAAAACACATTCCGATACCGGATTTAGGAAAAAAGACGCACAAAAAGTTCACAGAATTGAAGTCACAGAAATCAAGTCACAGGAAAAAAAATCGTAAAAAAAACAAGTCACAGGGCAAAAAAAAAGTCAGAAATTAACTGTTCTTAAACAGGAGAATGACACAAGGTGAGGGTCCGAAATGGCACGCCAAATTTAATGCACTAAAACTACAACTAGTACTACATAAACAAGCAAGCAATGCAAAAAACGGCCCCAAAGGGGTCAAATTGGTCAAATTGGTCAAAGCGAAAAAATTTCACATAAAAATGAATCGAAAAAAATATATATTCATGAAGTAGGCAAATGCATTAGAAAAAATGACATACTCAAGCAATCACTTAACAACACAAAAATGAAATGCAAGGGTTGGGAGGGAGGGAGCTTTTTTAGTGTCAAGGCGCTGGCAAAAAGTAAACGAATGACCGTTTAAGACAACCTGCTGCCGTTTAAAAGCACGACTGTCTCCCTTAAATAGACAATAAAGGGGGCAAGCAAGGAAAGGTCAGGAAAACATTTCGAATATGGCCTTGCCTTCCCTCCCCCCCCCACTCCCCGTGTGCAGCCAAGTCGGAGCCTCACCTGTTTACATCATTTAAACTAACGTCAAACTGTCATAAAATTGTGTTTCAGCGCTGAAACACGCCGTTCTAGGACAGTCTTGAAAATCATGAAGTTTTAGGTGCTTGAAAATCTCGTGAATAAAATTACGACTTGTTTAATATCCAACAGTTGGGGGTGGGGGGGGGGGGGGGGGATAGTCAAGTATTCTCGTCAAGACTCGTCGCGTATTTCACTTCGTGAAAGTCCTATAGGCTAAATCCCAACGCGAAACTAACATTGTCAAGATGGAGAGCACCCTGTAAACTAGGTGCACGCAGTAATATACGACAGTTCATGGCCAGCACAGTTTTGGGTGTCCACATTTTAGTGTTCAAGAATTTATTTACGCAATATTTCCTCTTTAAACAGTATTGTCCCCTGCTGTATTTCATGGTCTCCTGCAACGTTCGTTGCAAGACTTTATTATCGTTGCCCAGTTAATCAATTATAGGCTATTGAATCACTTATTGATGCCATTTTTAATCCTTCCAGGCCTCAGCGACTAAACGGCGTCGAAAACGTCTGACGAACGAATGGTTTACTCAATTCAAAAGCGTGCTGTTATCATTGTGACGTCATCAAGGTCCTCAAATAAACTGTTCTGTTCCAAAATCCGCGAGCCCACGCTGGCCTGAGGTTTGAATGGTTTAACCAATCGCGGATCTTGCGACGACCAGCACATCGACGTGAGGATTTAAAAAACAGGCGATGGAGGACAGCGGGAATGTAGGTTCCTGGTCTATTGCTTTAGGAACCCAAATCTTTACCCACACTCTCTCTAAAAGCTTTCTCCTTCTCCCCCCCCCCCCCCACCAACCCTCGAATGCCGATCAAGAATCATCAGCTTCAAGGAATTACCCGCTAACTACGCGCCACTGTAATAAGATTTCCGCAGAAGTTAAGGAAAGGTACGGTAGACGCCGAGATACAAAAACGAAAGACGAAAAGAAAAAAATGCGAAAGGAAAACGAAAAAAGTTAGTTGGATGGAAGTCGAAGGAAATAAAAATTAGCTTAAAAAAACAACAAGCACTGAAAAAAAGAAACCGGCAACTGGAAAAAAAAAACTACTTGAAAAAAGTTCTTCAGCCAGTGGCGACGCCCCAAGTTACATTACGAAAGGGAAAGAGACGAAAAGACGAAAGCGAAAGAAGCAAAGATCTGCCTTGGCGAATGCAATAATTCTGTACCCTGATCCTCTCCTAATTTCCAAAGTGCCTGACCCCGTACCTGCTTAATTCCGCGCCATCAATTGTGCCTAGGGCGCAGGGCCTGCTTTTACACACTACCACCGCCTCAGACAACATAACTCAAAAGCTTGCAGAAAAGAAAGATTCATGAGGAAGGCTCGGGCGCTACAACCGGGAGATAAACATCGCCAGAGAAAGGGGGAAAACGTGTGCTGCAACGTCGAATGAAGTACTCCCACTATATAACACTCTGCAAAAATAGAATTTGTCAAGGGAGTTAGAGGAGTGGACGTCTGTGTTATTTGTACGTTTCTAAGGAAGAACGAACGAAAGGGACCAAGTTATAATGCGAAAGATGAAGTCATGTATTAACGATGAAAAAGTACACGTGTCCGTAGCCTTAAGATGATCACCTTTGAACTGCTGTGCCATTCTTCAACATGACTAACGCTTTATACAGTTAGATGCATAAATATTAACCCTGTAAGGGTTGATTCAGCGTGAAGTAAAAGCTGTTTCGCCTCAAAAAGAATCAAGTAAGCCGAGGCCAAATTGTGTTGGGAAGGTTCCACTTTTGCATCACCAAAAATGACAATTAGCTTCACGAAACTAAAGGCTAACTGGAGGAAAGCTTAAAGGCTGAACAGGGCTGAATGGTTTAAATGTGAGGTTTTAAAAGTGCCTCAATGATTGTGAAATTCCTTTTATGATTGTAAAATACATGTGCTTGTAAAATTCGTCAGTGATTTGCATTACATGTAGTAAAATGCCTTAGTGATTGTAAAATGCCTCAGTGATTGCAAAATACACGGTGATTTGAAATGTCTCAATTATTGTCCCAAATTTCACTTTAAGTTATATTTAAATACGGTTGGTTCACTTCATTCATGTGTAAATGACGATTGCTTCACTACACTGTACAAATTCTCTCCTCTTTCTC
>JAHWFP010199297.1:0-14171 GCA_023313725.1 Lithobius niger | reverse complement strand
GGGGGGGGGGGATTTTTTTTATTCACACAGGGAATTCCTGAGAAAGCCGACTGAAAGAACAGGTTGTGGGAGAAACTTAAGGTCAGCATAGCAAACACCAGGGCCAGGCCTAATAAGCAGCACTCCACGCTGAGCCCCCTAGTTCTGCTGGCATTGTATGAAATGTCAGATATTTTAAAACTAATTTCTTTTGAACCTTAAATCAGCCGAAGCAATTTAATGCTCGTGTAGCTGAACCGGCTCAATTTTGAACATTACCTGACTTTGAGAGAAGAAGTATCTGGTAAAGGGAGCTGCCAATCCAGGGATGCGATCCGGGAAACCTCCGATCATCGTAGGGGCTAAAAGATTATTCAGAATTGGCCAGAATAGTTCCCATAGCTGCTGAAGGAACATGGTAGCCTCTCACGCTACCCTGGCCGGCAGTCCTGGCCGGGGGGGGGGTGTATCTTCTTTACTTGGGCGTCTTAAGACCAAAAGGCAATGGAAGTATGTCTCATCTACATTCATGTATTTCAAGGAAAGACGCACAAGCTAGACGTTCATTAAACATGATGGAAAAATTTGCTATGTCCTCAGATGCCAACAGACGGCTGACAGATGGTTACACTGTAGAATTCTCAGAATTTCGTTGGGAAAAGTCCATCTTTCCGTGAGATGTTTTGTTTTCTTTCCGCAAAACGATCACCATGCTGATTTACGCTGAAAAATGTACGGTGACAAGACCACAGCAGAGCTTTCTGCTTCAGTAATTATACAGATCGAAGCTTTACTCGTTTCTGATTGGTCGCTGACAAACAAACCACAGATGTATACAGTATATCTCACTTGGAGGACGCTTATTTCGCTTTCATTCTTACTACGCCCATATTAGGGAAATGACGTCACTTCTTTAATCATCGGACTTTTATGGTACACGAATTAGCTGATTCTCGGCAACGTTCGAAGTGGTTAGGCCCGTATAAGGGCAATCAACTCACTTCGTAAATCGTCCGACTTTTACGGAAACACGAAGATATTTTTCGGTCCGAGTACGTTTAACGTGTGTATCAGCAGCATTAAAACGGTGTTTAAGCCTAATACGAAACACCTGCGCCGAAAACAAACGAAATTACAGGTTGGGTGATGAAATGTGTTGGGGGAGTTGTATCGCTACGCCAAGTAGAGGAAAACATTTAATTGTAAACATCGTAAACATCATAAAATTAAACATCGTAAACATCATAAAATTAATCATCGTAAACGTCATAAAATTAAACATCGCAAATCAAAATTACGTCGTAAATCGACAATCGAAACCGTAAAACGAAATAATTCGGAGAATCGTTTTGTGGATAGAAAGCACAAAGTTCTCAAACCGAATGCCACTCGTGCTTCTATAATATATACAAATTATCGATTTGGTAGAAGCACTCGGGGTATTATTGTCAAGAATGTGAGAAGCTGCTCTTACATGGATTCAGGTTCTTACCTGGCGCATAGTCGTGAGCATCATGTTCCAAAATAATGTTGCTTAGCTCCGCCCTGTGAGGAATATGAGGTGGTGACCTTGGTGGCGAGGACGGTGACTTGGGTGACTTGGGTGATTTGGGTGATGGTGGCGGCTTAGTGTGACTTGGCCTGCGGTGTTTCTGGTGACTGTGATGAAAAGCATAGCCGCGGTAGCGAATGGGCATTGCCATCCTGTTGGCCGGTTATCTGCGGGACAAATAAAGAAAAATTTACTTAAAATACAAGAAATTATAGTTCTTGAGGAAAATTCAATTCGGAATATTATGCTAACTGGTTGGTGTTCAGTATGATGAACGGTTTATAAGTTACAAGCCCAAAAACATTTTTTTTTGTGTGTGTGGATATTTTTGGCTGCCATCTTGGATTTCCACGCAACTTAAACATGCTCTTTCTTGAAAGTAATTTAACGCGGAATATTATTTATAAACTGTTTGTGTTTATTATGATTTTGTTCAGAAACTATAAATCAAAAACTATTTTTTTGGACACCATTTTGAGCCGCAATCCTGAACTTTTACAAAATCCAAACAAATCTTTTTAATGGCAATTTAATTCTGAACGCTATCCATCACCAGTTTTGATTCAATCTGATGAACGATTTGAAAGCTTCAAATGAAAAACATATTTATTTCATGCTACTTTAGGCCGCCATCTTTAATTTTCAAAAAGCAAGAATCTTATAGTTGATGAAATGTAATACTGAGCATTATCCGTAACTAAATTGTGTTCAATGTGGTGAACAATTTAGAATAAATTATATGTTAAAAATTTATTTGAACTCCATTCTAGGACTATATTTTGGGACGCCATTTTGTATCTTATTATCTCATGCAAAACCGTGTAGGTATGTCATTCAACCTACATTCGAAGAATAATCACACTTTCGTTCAAATCAGTCGACGAATTCTCAGTGATCGACTGAAAGCGACGAATTTACCTTTCGACCCCTCCCCCTCTTTCCCTCTCCCCTTCCCTCTACACACACACATACCTCAAAAATGCTTTCAATGCAGCCAAGTACAGACATCGTCTAGTCGTATGTCAAAGGATATTTGTACCAAATTTCATTCGAATCATTATTGGCGTTTAGCCACAACTGCAGAACAACCACACAAACACACAAAAGGGCTGAGCAAACAAAATTCCATATCAACGCGTTCAAACAGGTCGTCATTAACTTCGTTCACTTGGCCAATGAAACACTTGAAAACTACGTAGTAATAATTTTCAAATTTTTCATTAAGAATTTGAACGTAACGGGGAGATAATATTTGACTTTTGATATAGCGACTTTAAACAGCGAAAACTTGGCGGATATCCTTAAAGTTTTTTTTTTTTTTGGACTTAATAATTACGATCAATCGGGAGAAAATTTGAGGCTACACCTGGATTAAAAGGGGATTGCCACCAGATGACAAGCTGCGGCATCTCAAGCCATTTGCCGCGATCTAGGCCTGTCTAGCCCTTACTTTCAACAAGCGAAGGAACAAACAAATATTTTTTTTTTTACACAACAAACAAGCCACGTGCCTCCTTAATTGTTGAGTGCAAAGTTGGTGCACCCACGTGCACCAGGAAGCAAGCGGTAAAGTTATCCCTAATGACGTCACGGGTGCTCTTTTCTATATATCGACCGTTTTGAAACGCAGGTTTTGAAACCGCTAGATGGGCACTATCTAGTGACAGTGATATCGTTAACCTTGACCGCTTCGTCCCTGGTGCACGTGCACGCACCAGGTTTGCACTCAATAATTAAGGAGGCACTTGGCTAGTTTGTTGCGTAAAAAGACATTTCTTTGCACAATCCTTCGCTTGTTGAAATCAAGTGCTACATAGAACTGTAGAGCAGCGTCATGTGACGTCATATTGTCTACAAGAGAGATAGCTGCAAGGGGCACTAGATTAAAATGGAGGGTTAAAGTGTCAGCACCATATGAGTTGAATCAAGATATCTGCTCAAGTGCAACGAAACGCGGCGGAATGAGCGAGCGAAGCAAAAGATAATCAGCGTTTGTCATCAGAAACTACACTTTTTCTTAAACACTTTTAGTAGGATAAATATGTATTCAATAGTGGAAATGACCGACTTCTACGTTGGATAAAAGAAAACAGGTGAAACACTACTGCTACATTGAACTGATTTGACCATTTTTAGTTTTGTTTATCATTGTATTATGAACTGTCCACTAACAAAAACGTGCACATTATACGGATTACTTCCTTGAACATTTGTTTGATAATTTTTGCTGAGAGTGTCTGTCAGCACCATATGAGTTGCAACAAGATATCTGCTTGAGCGCAACGAGACACGGTGGAATGAACGAGCGAAGCGAACGATAATCAGCACTTGTCATCAGAAACAGCATTTTTCTTCAACACTTTAAGTATGTTGTAGGATAAATATTTATTCAGTAGTGGAAATGACCGACTTTCTACGTTGGATAAAAGAAAACACGTGAAACACTACTGCTACATTGAACTGATTTGACCATTTTTAGTTTTGTTTATCATTATATTATGAACTGTGCACTAAAAAAAAACGTGCACATTATTCGGATCACTTCCTTGAATATTTGTTTGATAATTTTTGCTGAGAGTGTCTGTCAGTTAAAACAACGTCACTTCTTTAAAAAACGTTGTTTACTCCAATCCCTTATGTTGCTAGGTTGTAATCGGAAAAGAAAAGATTCCACTTGCTTAAAAATGTCAGCAACTGCCACCAAATCGACAAAAATCGCGCGTTATAGACCAAAGAAATCCGCTCTAGCAGCATTGGCTTCAGTAAGACGTCCTTCTCTTCCCCCTCCAGTGACCCTTGCAGCTAACCCTGTTACTGGCTCCAGCATAGAGTTTCATACAATAATACTACGTTGTGTCACTGCCCTATATAATGGTAGACGGCGCTAGATGCTGCTGCCTGTCATATGGGGAATAGACCCCTTTAAGCCTCAATTCCCCCTAAGCTGATTGACAAATTTTGTGATATCAATTCACTTTTTTAGTCACGAATTTTTACATGAATAAATAATTTGTGTTTCGCTTTAGCTTACACTCAGAAAACTGTAAACTCAGAAGAGCGTAAACTCAGAAGCTTCGAGAGTAGCATTGTCTTCCATTGCAACAGATTCCAACTAGTTAGCAGACATCTAACTCAGAAGTGCAAGGGTTTTTCGGTGCTCGAAAGACCCCATTAATTACTTAGCAAACGATGGTACCGTAAGTTAAATTAAAATAGTGAGTAGTTCATTGGCTGCAATGAGCGTTCTGAAATCCAGCAGTGAGTGGCGCTAATAAACACTTGAATATAAAAAAAAAAATGACAATTAAAACAAGATGCACTACACTGCATCAGTAATTCGACGTGTTGCTTGGTACAGAAATGCTGAAGGAGGATAAAAAATTAATATGCGATTGACGTATGCAGTTGGAAAGGCAGCATAACCTCAGGACACTACTATACATTCGGAATGCATGGTGCACTGAAACGTATACATATTGCACATCACATATAAAAAAAAAAACCGGTCTCCTATCTTTTGCTACTGCGATACGGCAAATGAGCGATCATGTTAGAAACGGCCAGATAAGGATTTCTCATCTGACGCTATTATTTTTGTTAAAAAAAAAACCCTGAAAATTTCGTTGCTTTACAGCTTCCCGTCCTTTTCGTTCTTTTTCATGAGGCTAACACTTTTTAAATCCGACGATAAAATAACACACAAAAATGTCATACCACAATTTCACGTAGCTAGCTTTTGTTTACGCTTTGCTGCTTAGGTTTTGTTATATGTTGGGTTTACTGCAAATCCAGTTTTATATTTGAACAATCAAGTTTAAAAAAAAAAGAAAAAAATTCCCTTCCCCCTCTCCTCCACGCCCGTCAGTCTTACACACGCAATTCAGCGACATTTAAGGCTAAACTAACGCTGCTACTACTGAGCACAGACTTATTCATTCTAGAGTTGCGCTTTTCAAATCGTATTTTTTTTAACACCAAAAATTGTTCATCCATACGACATACCTTTGCTAGATGTACTTCTTCCATTCTTCAATACTGTACTCCCACAAAACGAAGTTCCCCTGTAGTTCATAGCAGTCGAAGCTATTTATTTCTCCCGGCCGCCTACCATAAGTACATCGCAGTTTCGCCTCCAAACCCAAACGATCCCGAAGTTTTACTCGGAAAGTCTAGCCTCTAACCGACCCTCGACCCGTATTTCGCTGTCATTTTTCAACATTGCCACTGCAATTTTAGGCTAAAATTTTCGAAAATAACACGTGTAACGCTGACGTCACAACACTGCTTGTACTATGCACGACGGTTTCGTGTTGACAGACCTCGTTGGAGGGTACCACTTTGCTTTTTCTAATTACAAAATCTGTGAAATCCCTAGTGTTTTAATATTTTACACTGCAACTGTCCCACCCACATACTTGAATTTCGTCGGATCAGAATTGAACAAATGTGTCTGGTTTTTGAGGAGATATCGATGACGTAAATCGGCTACCCCCGTTTTTTGGCCACAACCGCATTAATTCGACGTGTGACACGTCGAATTAAAAACGACTAAGCATTTGATACTTTGAGCACTTCCGTGCGTTTATTTTCCAGGAAGCGTTTTAGAAAAACAAGCGTATGTTGTGCGGTTAACATCAAACTGCGTCTACATTTACGCGATCGACGAAATGCGTAATGTGTATTATTGGCGTTGACTTTACAGCATACTCGTGCATCGCTAAATCGCTCGATGAAAAAGGAACGGTGGCGTTCCTAAACTCTGTTCAGAGTTGTCGCCACAGACACCAAAGTTGTTCCTAAACGCGCGATTAATTGCCAGATCCCTCAGCGTGGTCTTAGCTTAGAGCAAATACTACGGCAAAAGCAAAACTAAGGACAAAAAACGATTGTGTCCTTAATTTTGCTTTTGATTACGGGAAGAGCATATTCCTATGAAAAGCAACACTCGGCAAGCGTCATATTATGAGGCTACGAGTATTGAGGGCAAGGAAGAAACGCGTGTTGTTATTACGGTGGCTCATTCGGACAAACAACTATGTTTTTTTCTACACACACAAAACTTTCATGAAACCGAAACTTTGGCGTTCCAACGCCATATAACACACTACAACCTAGGACGATATATGGTAAACTGCCCACGCTTCGGGCTTCTTGTTCCGGCTTCTTAAAGGTTTTGTGTGTGTGTAGAAAAAGTTGTTGTGTCCCAATAAGCCACCGTACGTTGCGATCACACAGCTTAAAAGTAGCCGGCAAACAACAATAGGGCAGTGACACGACGTAGTATTATTGTGTATAACTCTATGGTGGAGCCAGATTAGCTGCAAGGGGCACTGGAAGGAGAAAAGAAGATCGTCTTATTGAAGCCAATGCTATTAGACTGGATTTCTTAAGCCTATGACGCGCGATTTTTGTTGTTGGAGAAAACAACGTTCTTTTAAGCCTAAGAAATCCGCTCTCAAAGCACTGTCTTGGCTAGAAGTGCCGTTGTTTTCCGTTACATTTTAATCTAGTGCACCTTGTAGCTATTACTCCAAATGGTGTCTAGTACCCAATTATGACGTCACTTGACGCTGCTCTACAAGGAGAGCGTGGGAGAACTTCGTGAAAGTGCATTATGTTAGCTAACATTTGACTTACTTCGTTTGTAAAAATGTCACGAACTGTTTTGGCAGTTTGCGACGGCGCAATGTTTATTTGCCGGCATTTTTGAACTCCAATATGGGCCGGCTTAAAGGTGCCTGTTTACCATTTCAATAGCGTTGCCCATATTCTAAACACAGCATCCAGGTTCCATATTCTCCGTCATCCAATAGGCTGATGTGGATCACGTGATCTCGTTTTAGTTATCGAAAATCGCGGTGGGCGCTGCTGCGAATAGTGTTGTTCCATCCATTTTTTATATAACGCTGTTTTCTTTACATTACTCTAAGAGTCTATGGTGCTGACCTAGGAGTTGAAAAGGTTAAAAGGTAAAAGGTGCCTTTAAACTACGATTTCCACCGCCATGTTGTCAGTGCTTCTGCGATCCACGTCAAGCAATGATCCCTATTTGCTCTAGTAACCCTTCGGCCCTGGTGTCAGTGATGAAGCATCGGCCTCATAGGAGCCGTGTTTTCACTGAATCAACCGACTAAAAGCTTGTGCCCCCCCCCCCCCCCCAATGTTTCTTCTTCAATATGTCCCTTGCTCTGACGACAAGCACACGCTGTTTGGACCATTTTAAGCCAAGCTTGTCAGACAACCGTGAATGCTGACCTGATGAAGAGAAGTAAAGAAATTGAAGTATCCCTATTTCACTCTCTAATTCAGCCAAATAGCTGTGCCCGTCAAGCCAAAGTCAATCACCACTTGATCGCGCCTCTCAAAACCACATTTATTAATAACAATGAGCAACATAAAAAGAAATAAACACATAAGACTAAATTTAAATCAATCTAACGTACTTCTTCTTACGATAACATGCAGTGTGTGAACGTGTCCGTATGTACTTTCATAGCATGTCTACAAATGGTGGCTGAGTTTGGGTCTTTCTAACTATAGTTCTTGATGCTGAAAGCAAGTGGAATGTTTGTCCTTCTTGAGGCCTAGCGATAATGCCGCAATAATGGCAGGAATTTATGTGGCAGAAAGAATGGGCCCATTGGCGAAAGCCGCTCAATTTTAATGGCGATTGCGCCTGGTTTGGGAAGGATAGTTGCACTAAATTTTGTTTAATATGGCCTGGGAAGTTGTGAAAATCTAGAGTGAGATCTCATTTCACGATGAGCATCCTCGTTTGTCTAAAGGAGGTATATAGTTCACTTCACACACAAAAAATGTGAACCAAGGTTCGTACAGTGTGGCTATATTTTCTTTCAAGTGTACTCTCGTATTTTTGCTCCTAAATTTCTTTAAGAAGTGCTCCGATTTACCATTCTCCTCCCCCCCCCCCCAAAAAAAAAAGAAAGGAAATAATGGTAAAATGGGTCCACCCATTGACACGAAAACAGTAAACTATGGGAGAGCAAGAAAATTACACTGAACCAATTTAAAAGTGGAGGAACTTTAGGCTTAGATTAGGCTGGGGAAACATTTAAAACTGCATAAAACAAAACTGCATAAAACAAAATTGTAATGAAAAATGTATTCAACTTCAACAAGTGGATAACATAACTTACCTAGGAATAAACATTGACAGTGAATGGAAATTTTCGCAACATATCGAAACGGTAATAAAAAAACTTCGACAAATCATGCCAAAACTATACGAATTAAAAAAAATTTTGAATAAGGAAAATAAAAATGTTGTATATGAATCAAGGGTTAAATCACATTTACTTTATGCAATAGAATTATATGGATTCGCAAAGAAAAAAGACATAGACAGACTACAAAAGTTGCAAAACAAAATTGTAAAAACTTTATTTGCCACAAGATTATGCGTTTCATCAGGAGACATATATAAAAAAATGAAAATTTAAAAAATTGAACAATTGCGGAATTATGTGATAATTGTAAAGAATTTCTACTTAATGAAGATCAAAAGAGACGAAAAAATTAACAAAAAACAATATAACACAAAAACAACGTATATTAAACCAGCAATGGTACAGAATAAATTTGGATGCAAACTTAAAGACTATTATGTTCCAGAAATTTTTAAAAATATTAATGAAGAAATATGGAGAATTGAAAAAAATTGGGAAGTTAAAAAGGAAAATACGAAGCTGGCTACTTACTAATTAAAACGTAGAGTTTAATTAATTAAAGTAGAATTTAAAAGGGAAAGAAGAAAGATGAATACGAAAAAAATGTTCGGTGTTGTTTTGTGTTATTTTATTTTTCCCATCTCTATTCTGTTATAAATATCATGTTCCTTATGTTATTTATTTAATATTAGTTATTAGTTATTTATTATATTAGTTATATTTTTATCAAAAGTATTATGAGCTTTTTTTTTTCCTTGCCATTTCTCGTTTCTTTATATTAATTTTTGTTAGATATGATGAATTTGTAGTTTTTGTGGGAAGAGCATAGGCGGCTGAATGACCGGCTATCAGGCTTGAAGGGGGCAGAGCGGTGGTACGGTCCCTCCACGGGCCTCCAAGCAGAGAAGACTGACAGTCAAGCGAAACAGCCACACCTACGTCTGAACCGAGGTCCGTGTTCGGATCGATGGGCAAGGTAGGATTGGATGGTTTACAGGTTGAAAAGCCGTAGATTGTAGCAAGGAAAAGGCGAATTATTAATAAGGACTTTATTGGTGGTAGTTAGGGGCTTGGCCTCTCTCTCTAGCTTGGCACGGCATAAACTCTCTCTCTAAATCTCACGCAGGATTTACTGGATAACAGTAGGTCAAGATTAAAGTTTAAATGATGGTAGAGTCCCATAAACACACATCACTGTAGGAATACTTGATGAACAGGGAGTTCAAGCCATAAGGGACTTCGCATAGCTACCTTGTTATCAGGAATTCTTTGCAGTCTTGCGATTAGGCCTGAACAATGGCGGCCATCAGAACCACACGTCATGTATAGAGTGACGCTGCCTTTTCTCCAAGAAAAAGTGTCTCCAAAAAAGGATATCCGCGGAGGGATTTAGAGGGAGAACTTTGAGGCTAAGGAGACTGCCGGTACAATAGGGCGTGTATAGGTTTGGATGTACAAATGCTTACAAAAGAAGGAGTTCGCCTAACAAACAAGGATACAATCAGATGGAGATCAGGTTTAACAATGTCATGATATTCTTACATAATCGCTTCGGCCGAAAGTTTAACATTGTTTAGCATGCAGGGCTGTACCTTTAAGTCAACAATACATGTGGGTACTTTGTTGGCGAGCGGGGCTCAATTAAATAATTAAGAGTGGTCAAGCTTAAGAAATGTTACACGTAAATCGTAAGGGGAAATTTAAGAGTGGGGAATCAAAGGACCAGTAGGGAATTTCCCACAGTTTTGTTTGAACTAAAAGCCCACTACGCACGAGCCATGGCTTCGTAGTGGTTAATGTATACACTGTGGAAAAAAATATTAATTTAAGGCCTAACCAGAATTGGGCCTACTAAAGGACTAACTAGCCAAACTTCCCCCTTACTAGCAGAGCTAGCAGGGGTCGAAGAGAACCAGCTGGGTGGCTGGCCCGATGGCTAACTGAATTTGCATGCTGACTCCGTTTCTTAAATACGTTTTGGTAACCCCTGACAACCGCGAAATAACAAAGGCATTATGGGGAAATGGAACGTTTTAGAAGGTTTGAGAAGCAGGAATCGGAAATAAAATTAAAATAGGGATAAATTAACCTATGGAAAATTAGCCACATAAGACTCTTAAGATTGGCCATTGGCCCCAGCAAACATTCAAGTATACAAGATTTGCGACACCCAGTGTGAACAGTTGAGTAGCCTACTCCAATCAGTTAAATATTCCCTAGATTTGAGTAAAATGCCAAAGAACGTCATGGCTGACCTGTAAGCATTTTGCGTGCAATATTTTGTTTAATAAATAGACGTAAATCGCTGTAAATAATGTTAAGGAAAACTGGAAATTAGCCATCAGCGAAAATTATACACTAGAAATTATATACTAGTTCAGTAAGCCACATTTATGCACTTACGTTTCGTCGGAGTGGCATGACCCGGATTCGAACCGGCTACCCAGTTTTCCCCAGTGTAGGATGTGGCGATAGCGGTTAATGCGTTATGAAAGCGATCTGGGGGATAACTGGGTATCCGGTTCGAATCCGGGTCATGCCACTCCGACGAAACGTAAGTTCATAAAGATGGCGTACTGAACTACGTTATTTCTAGTGTATAATTTTCGCTGATGGCTAATTTCCAATTTTCCTTAATATTTTGTTTAGACAATACTAGAGACAGTATTTCAACGTATTGCTGTTTGAGCTCAATTGATGCCCCAAATTAAAATAGTAAAATTTCGTAATATACTTCAATATTTTTTCTAAATTAAAACTGCATCGCCCAAGTTTCTTCCCCGATCTATACGGAATCTTGGAGAATGACTGGCTGCCCACACAAATAAAAAAAAAAAATTCGTGACTGGGAGCCGGAAAAAAATAACCGGTAAAATAGTCCCCGGAAAAAAAATCCCGAAAAAATTCACCGCAATCTCATACTGTTTTAGCTCCGTTCGCGTACCTCCCTAATGTTTTATTATGAAAACGTAAAAAAAATGACGAGTGTCATACAATAAAATTAGCTGCTTTTACATTCATGTCGAATTAAACAGAACGGAAAGACAGATAAATGATAAATAAACAGAAACGTATAAACCTATTTACGTTGCCTTTCGGACTTAAATGTCAGACTGTCTGAGCGGGAATTGAACCAACGACCCTTGAGACCAAGGCCGAGGTCTTATACCACTAAGCCGCAAAGGGCGTGTCAGTATGGTTGTTGTTGGAGAAAACAACGTTATTTTAAGCCTAAGAAATCCGCTCTTCCGTTGTTTTTCCCTCCATTTTTATGTAGTGCACCTTGCAGTTATGCCCTCCAAAACCCATACTGGTGCCAATATGGTGGCAAATGTCACTGCTCTATTGCGATTCCTTTTTAAAGGAACATTGCCATCAAATGACAGGCTGCACCATCTCTAGCCATTTACCGCTATCTAGTTCTGTCTAGCCCTTACTTTCAACAAGCGAAGGGAACACACAAATCAATGCTCTTTTATGAAACAAACAAGCCACGTGCCTCCTTAATTATGTAAAGTCGTTATTGATAAATTTTCCGTAGTTAAAGGTGCCTATTGACAGGCTGCAACATCTAGCGCCGTCTGCCGTTATTTAATTCGATGGAAGACTTGATTTCAACAAGTGAAGGAACGCACAAAGAAATTTCTTTTTACACAACAAACAAGCCACGTGCCTCCTTAATTAATGAGTGTAAAGTTGGTGAGTCCACGTGCACCAAAGAGCAAGCAGTAAAGTTAGGCCTAACGACATCACGAGCGCTTTTTTTTCTGTATATCGACCACTTTGAAATTCAGCTTTTCAACCGCTAGATGGTCGCCATCTAGTGACAGTGATATCGTTAATTTTGACAGCTTGCTCCCTGCTGCACGTGGACGCACCAGCTTTACATTCAATAATTAAAGAGTCACATGGCTTGTTTAATTAGAGCGCCCGGCTAGTAAACGGGATGTTCTGGGTTCGAGTCCCAGTCGGGGCAGTTGTCTTTTCTTTCTTTCTCAGACTAGTGTATTGTGTATCCTCACAAGGCCGGTCTTTAATGCAGACTGCTTGCTTCGTTTACCCTTTACCTTGTGATTTCTTCATTATTTACCATACATAAATAATAGTAGAACTAAATAATAGTAGACGGCGCTAGATGCTGCATCCTGTCATTCAGTCAATAGGCACCTTTAATTATATCAATAACCACAAACATTGTGTACAACAAATTAACCAACACCGAGAAAGCCAAACAGTACACATCTACATCAGCTCAGGAGCTTTTTTGCGTCGTAGTGCACATTTTTAACCGTCGCCCACGAAGCCACATTCTAATTTTTCCTCCACGAAGTCACATTCTAAGTTTTCCTCCACGTAGTCATATTCTAATTTTCCACATAGTCACATAGTCACATTCTAATTTTCTCTCCTCCCTTTTTCTCGTTTCTTGCCTTTTCCCGATTTTTCCATTTTCCCTTGTATTTTTACCCTTTTTTCCCCCTTATCCCCCATTTTCCCCCCTTTTCTTCCTAATTTTCCAACTTTTTCATTTATTTATTATTATTTAATTAACTATTGAGTTTATTTAATCTTTTTATGGTTTGCCAGAAAATGTGAACTTTTACCCTATTAGTTCCTTGTGTTGGATTTTGTTTGATACTATGATTGGTTGTAGCTTGGATCGTGCACAGCGAGGGAGGGCTTGCCAGCAGTGTGCGGATGATTGAAAACGCGCACTGTGCTCAGTCTTAGGACAGGATGGTCGAAAGCACCTGAGGATGTTCACTGTGTTTGGCTTCTTGGTTTTTAGACAATTAAAGGCATGTCCCTCCCAGTTGGCTTCCCTGTATGACTCAGTTTTGCGACATTAGTTTAAACGTATGGAAATGTTGCCAACTCAGTCATTTTCTTGTTTTTTCCTTCGTGCGCGATGACTTTGCGACATTAACTCTAACCTGTGTAAATGTTGCAAACGCTATTCTCAACGGGTCGCACGACATACCAGAAGGATTTATGTCTCTTTAATAGATATTCGAGTTTTGACATTTTTTCCTAAGTGTAGTCCAGTTATTTTTTTTTCAGGTAGTGCCAGCCGTGCGTTCTGTGGTTAGGGGTATTTCCAAAGCCCTGACCAGGGTGGCTGCTCGCGGCTGCCGTGGTGTCGCAGGATGGTTTACCGAAGACGTCAAATCGGTCCTTAAACGTAACACCAACCATACGATTGCAGCAATTTTAACCTTATATGCACGTAGTATAACGCATGGCTTTGTACGAAATTGTCTTCTGTCTGCTTAGGCTTTATACTCTGGAACAATCTGCGTACATCAATTCGTTTATATAGGCTGTAACATGTCGCTAATCTTTTTTTTACGTGCATGTTTGCTGGGGCCAATGGCCAATCTTAGTGTTATGTATCTTAACTTACATAGGTGGGCATTATCGATGTATTGTAATTTTATTTCCGCTACCTGCCT
>JAHWFP010199296.1:57909-73961 GCA_023313725.1 Lithobius niger | reverse complement strand
AACGGGTAAGATCCTATACCCCGTTTACAGCAAGACCGATCATTTCAGTGTAGGCTAAGACGCTATACGGAGGCGAAGAGCCCTATTATACGGAGTACTACAGGGCTGACAAAAGCGGATGTTGTTTTTACTTCAGCTGCTGCCCGCTTATACTTTCTAGCTGAATGAATAAAACGCCAGAAAGGTGCAACATGTACACAATATATCGCTGCATTTTGCACCTTTCAGGCTTTTTATTCATTCAATCATATTTCGGTGCTTTTATCCTTCACTTCCTAGCTGCACAACCATAGTTATACGTTTGCCAGTAGGCAGTTTTTAGTCCCCATTTCAAAGGCGAAGCGAGAAAGCGTTGTGGGGGGGGGGGGGGGAGGGGGTAATTAATTGAATTGACGTCATTTGTGTTTCAGACAAACCTCTAGAATGGAGTTCTCAACGTCGCGACAATCGATTTGACGTTCGATTTGACGACCGTGAGCATTTAAGCCAAATATTCCCTTTATAGGGTCTTTCCCATTGATCATTTGGCCAATTGGTTAGTTACCAAACTTGAATTTTGTCGGGTGATTTTAAACCTATGTTTCGTAGGTTGAAATGCAGAGATGCAAAACTGGTTAGCCGATACCTCAAGTAGGCTTCACCAACAGTGCTCAGAACGCCAAGGTCACCACTACTTATCGTAAGGGGTAAGGAGATGCCCGTCAGACTGCTTGCAGAGAACACGCATATTTAATTAATCTAGGCATGCAGTAAACGGGGGCTTATAACATACTTTTGACTGGACTCTGTAGGTTGACCCTTGGGAGGTTGTTCCTCACGTTGACTTTTCCGATGCGAATAGAAGCTAAATGGCGATCGCGCGTTGACTTCCCAGGATTGACGCTCCTACTTCAAAGCCACAGCATTCTAAGCCATATCTATAATACGCTTAGTTAGGATGAGACGCACGCAGCAAACTCAGACAGCCAGATAGGCAGGCAAACACAAGACAGATTGGTGATGCGCGGGTGATATCAGGGCAAGGGGGTACCTGGGGGGAGTTCCCACACGGAGGGGGGGGGGGGGCTCACCCCCCCCCCGGGGGCGGGGGGCCGGAGGGGTTTAGGGGATGTGGGAACCATCTAGGCCGGCATATGTTACGCCGGGGCACAGCTAATACAAATTAATGGCGTTCTCCCATAAAGGAATTTTTAAAGTCCCATGACGCCATTCGATTGAGCACAGGAGACCTTAAACACTTTTCAGGTATATTAATCAGAAATTAACGTGCAAATAGTTTCGTCATGAGTGTTCCAATCAAACATTTTCTAGTATAATATTTGATACATGTAGAAGAAGAAAAAACGTTACAATCGGAACCCTTCCTCAATTCAGTCATATTTGTTTTCGCCACATCACGCGACTTACTGTCGATTATACCTTTTTCGATAGTGGGATTCGATCCTTCATTAACTTGGCTTGGAGCCAAACGCTCTAACGTCTCGGCCGTGGTTGCTCATCTTTTTCGTGTCCCCCGGAGGTCCCTCACAAAGCTCGCGGTGTGCGTTGGACTTTTTTATTCTTTTTTTTTTCTTGTTTAATTGTTAGTATTGTTTTCCTTTTGTTTGAAGTCAGCACATGGTGCAAAGAAGATATCTCGAATTCTGAAACATCGTGAAATGAGAAAATGGAAAATATTTAAAAGTATTTATTAATTAACCACCTCTTGCTCTGCCAGATAATAGTTTGTGACGACTCAGGGAGTGGACGATGGTTTTCAAGGCAAGGTTCAAGCACAATTCACACCTTACTGTACAGCTAGGGATTCTGTACACAGAGTTTACGTATTAGGCACTGATTCAGGTTTAGAAGCCTCATCAGCCCTAGCGTAGGATTCACAGCGACGACCTTATCGGTTGCCTCTCCAACACCAACTGGCGATCTGCACTCAGCCCCTCGTCTTTATACAAGACGAGAACAATAGACCTAACCTTAGGCTTTACGTCACGCGACGAGCTGTACTGCATACAACCGGATCCAGGATCCCTTCATGCTCTCCTGTTGGCACCTGTCCAGTTGTCGGGTTTGTGAGTGCGCTTACAGATTACGTAACTGGAAGGCGCACCATGAAGTGTAGGCTTCGCTTGGCGGGTTGCCATCGTGTAAACAACCGGTTACATCTGTGGAGCTTTTAGATCTCACTTATTAACATACCTTACAAAATATCCCAAAGTCAAGGATTGGGTGAGAGAATATTCTTCCCTTAGGGACACAGGAGACGATAAAGAGTAGGGTAAAGTGTAAAACATATTTTGTTCAATTCTTCGTGGAGCTAGCTAGTCGTGAAAAAGTTGCCTTTAGGCATTATTGTCGCGCACAAAATAAAATTCATTCCTCTGATGTTATGGCTTGATGTGCCCCAAAGGCCTTTAAGTTTAGTATTTTACGGTAGTAGGCAAAACGACAAAACAAGCACACAAAAAATGATGATTTGACTTTTTCAAAATTTAATTTTCTCATAGAAACTACGTAAACATGCTGTTATTACAAGAAATTTTATTTTTGTTCAAATCTTTGGTTATAATTTGATATCGAAAATATGCCAAAATGGCGTTTATGGCCTAGTTAGGCCCATTTCACTGTTGTGCAGAAAAAAAAAATTCACTGCAATTCTGGTTATTCTTCATTGTCTCTGAGAGCTTGAAATTAGAAAATGTTCAAATTTTAAAGATATATAACCAGTCAAATCATCATGTTTGCTTTTGCCTTTTTGCCATTCCATCCATTGCCGTAGAATGATCAGGTTGAAGAGTCTTAGGGGACATCAAGACATGACCCAGAAGGTGATTTCGCGTTTCGTAAAGTCCCGTTTCGCAGAAAATAAAACAGAATGAGATTTTTGTGTGAAACAGGATTCCCCGTTTTGCTGAATCCCGTTTCGCAAAATCAAAATATCCTTCAAAAACGGAACATTGGACAAGTTAAAGATGCTTTCCTAATTGAAAGAAATGTGTGATTAATTGTGGGAAGAAGCCCGTGCTACGCACGGCTAGTCTAAAATGCACCATTTGCAACACTTGTACGGTTTGGTTGCTCATGTTTCACCGAATTAAGTTTCTTCAATGCACTTTATGCGCACACTGGTTTATGCGCACAATTTATGCGCACACTAAAAAAAGTTGATTTTTGTTCACTTCGCTTACTCAATCGGCGCATCCTGTGACTCAAATCACTGCATACACCGTTTTAAAAATGTGCATATACTCAAGCATCGTTACATGAAGCAATTTCACGCTAGCTCATAATATTGTATTGCTTGCTGAAATCCGTTGTGCAGACGGGTGGTGTTGGATGATCGATGGATATGGTGGTACGATTTGGTCGCACATGTGTAGGCCAATTAAGGTTCGTCAATCAATCTTAATTTTTATTTCGCTGCACGGTACATACGTATACTTTGCTGTGTAAATGCTGATCTGCCGGGATGCGGTTTGTTTTGGACACAAACTGCTGCCAATTGCTTTACCACTGCAAGAAAAGAAACGCACGGAAATCCGAGTTCGATACTCCTCGTACTTAGGTAACCGCATGTATACTCCTCGTGACACTTAAAGATATTCACTCCGAGATTAAAATCATCTCGTAAAGAGTGGGATGTTGCAGGTGTAAAGACAGCATGAACATGGTGAAAAATGTGTCTCTTTAAAAATAAACCAGTGACATCTTTCAAATCGTAAAAAAAAAAAAAAGAATGTAAGTTTGCATATCATTACCGGAAAACAGGTTTTGTTTTCATTAATCAGAGCCGGTAATTCCCTGTCGTTCCATGCGTCTAATTTTTTTCGCAATATTAAAATCTCTTTTTTCTGCTCCTGGTTTCTTTAATCTCTTTAACACCATCTGCTGTGCAATGTCATTCCCCCAATCTTCTTTCCCCCCTCCCCCTTCATTTTCCACCAGACATCTTAAGCTTAATCACTTATTCCAGCCGCGCGCATGTTTGACGCATCATCTCTTCCAAATCACTCCCCCCCCCCCCATCCCCACCCCCACCACCCCTTTCTTTCCTTTCTCCAAACACGAGCCGTATACGGTATATCCAGACAATTTTCTCCGAACTAGAGATATAGGCCTATACCACGCAAGATGTGGTATTAATTTTGAGGGCGATGTCACTTTTTTTTTTATTACTATTTAGAAATTTTGACCTTTTCATTGGTGAGCGGCGGTCACGTGTTGGGAACAGGTGTCACCGATTGGTTTATATTTTTTATAGTTAGCGTGTCTCTAAATCAGAAGAGGACATGAAGGAAGTGGTAAAAAAAAAAAAGGTATAACCAAGCAGGACGGAAAGCCGACGGCTCAACAAGAGTCAAATAAATACAAATGCAAAACTATTCACGTTTCTTTTTGGACTTGGCCTAAAAGGAAACGTCCATGGGCAGCATTTAACACGTGCATACATACAATGCCGTCTCATTATGGCTCAGCGGTAGGACCTCGGCCTTTGGTTTCAAAGGTCGAGGGCTCGATTCCACGCTCAGGCAGTCTGGTATATAAGTCGAAAAGGCAAGGTATAATCGGGGCCGGATTTAGACATTGGGGGGCCCGGGGCAGTTCGGGTCTGATGGGCTCCCTCGAACTCGTAAATTAGTATACACACAGCAAAAAGCACAATTCACTTCATTTACACAATTTCCCCATTAAGTTACTTATGGGAATTACGCCTGTACGCATGTTAAATGCGTCCTATGGACGTTTCCTTTTGGCCATGTCAGTATGGCTTGAGTGTTAGGACTCCGGCCCTTTGGTTTCAAAGGTCGTGGGTTCGATTCCCCATTCAGGCAGTCTGACATTTAAGTCCAAAAGGCAACGTAAATAGGTTTGCATCCGTATTTATTAACACCTATCGAGCCCAATTGGCTTTCTGTCCCGTTTGTAGCAAGACAATCTCGTCAGGAATAACCTCCTGTAACTCGGAGTACACACAAGCACGTAACGTTACAAGATGGGCAAAAAGTGAAGTATGTGAGGAACCATGAGCAAAGCAAGCTGCAGCCCATGTCAGTGTTCTCGTCTTCAAACCCAGTGAACGCCGGTTCGAATCCTGCGGCTGACCTAATTACAACGTGGGAAAAGACTGTTCCTCCTTAGTTCGGGTCTCAGATGGTCACGCAATGGTTTACTTTTAGGGGCGTAGCGAAGGGTGGTTTGGGGGGGGGGGGGGGGGGATACACCCATTTTACCAATTCGTGTTATGATTTTGCCAACTGGTTAAAAAAATTATAGTATAGTGCTTCCAGTACTTTTTACTGGCTCTGACAAACCTAGTTCGGGGATCTGAGGGAGGGCTGTAAGCTACCCCAGCGGGGTCCGGGGCGGATCCCCAGAAGCTAAAGCATTTTACGCTATTTTAGTGCCTGTTTCTGCTGGCCTCCAGCGAGTGCAGAAGCAACAAGTTGGTACAGAAGGAAATGTTGGTGATTTTTTTTTTAATTCGTTTTTTAGGATAGCAGGTTTCGTAAAAATTTAATTGTAACTAAATCATTTTTTTTTTCAGATTTTCTTTTGCCAAATTAAATTACACAGAGTTCAGTTTAAAATGATATAAACAGACCAGGTGGCCATTGACTATTTGGGGTTGCCCTAACTGTACGTTTTGGACTTGAAGGCTATAACGAATGGCGACGACTGCTGTGTGCAAGCATGGGGTGTAGGGGAGGGTTCAGGGGAGAAAATTCTTTTTAAATGGACTACCGAAAAATGAAAAATAATGAAATCTTTTTCTCAGCTTTATACCAAACGATTAGGCTTGGAGGTATTATTATAAAAAGCTTTCACATTTTGAAGCATCATCATGCTCCAGTTTTTTAAAAAAAAGGAGCGTTGAAAGACGAAAGAAATGGTGAAATCTTTTATTCCGTTTTGTCGAAAACAACTTGAGGCATGATTGGAGAAAAGCTTCCACATTTCAAATCAATACACACCAATTGCATTTTTTCCCCCTTGATTAGGGTAATTTTTCCCTTGATTAGGGTAATTTTTCCCTTGATTAGGGTAATTTTTGTCCTCATTTCGTGACCTTTGGGTCCCTTTTGCCCTTTTATCTGGGATCTTGTGGACTCTTGCCGTCAAATTTTGGAGCTTCGAAATTTGTTTAAAATTTTGAACTAGTTTCAGTTGGAAAATGTAGTTATTTATTAATTTCCATTAATACAAATTCATATCGTAGTGGCGATAGGTTAACAGAAAAAGAACCACAGAAAATCAAAACAGCTAACTCAATTTTTCAAACTCAGGATTTAATTTTGCTAACTATACCCGGTTTTCACGAAGTCAGGATTTAGTTCGCGTTTCTGTTTTAACTAAAACCATGGCACTAATGGGCTAGCAACTGAACTATGCCTAGTTCAACCAGAACTGAACATGAATTTTTGACATTATTTTTTTATATCACAACTTCAGAAGGCGATAACTTGGCAGAAGTCGTTACTAAGTTTTGTTTCATGGCGAGTTTGTTATTGTTGTGTTTACCGAAGAAACGTTTTAAATCCTGGCAGTGATATTGCGTTCTGGTTTATTAAAATCAGATCAAAAACCAAAACTGGTAAAAGGGGCCGCCAAGTTCCGAATGGTTCGGCCCTTCAAAGGAGAGATATCAACACACCAAAACATTCGCCAAGTTAATCGCAATAGTAGTTTGGGTAGCAATGTTCAAGTTTTCATTTAACGTCCAAAGTATTACTCGGTGCGATTAAGTTGGCGAATGTTTTGGTGTGTTGATATCACTCCTTTGAAGGGCCGAACCATTCGGAACTTGGCGGCCCCTTTTACCAGTTTTGTATTTTGATATGATATCAGTCCTTTTTTAAAAATTGTGTATTAGACTCAACTCCACTACCGTGCAGATGTGTAATAAAGTGGCACGTTAACAAGAAATTGGTTTTCCACAATTGGATACTACCTTTTGCCTGTAGGCCGAACCATTCTCAACTTTGTCACCCTTCCCCCTTAAAATACCAGTTAGGAATTGCTCCACACCGGGACCCCTTCTGAGCGGCACTGTCTAACAGAAGAACTATAGGAAGTAATAGCCAACTCAATTTATTAGTTTTACCGCGAAGTTCGCGAAGTTAATTGTTATCACGACTTCAAACTCGGTGGGGAAATAGTTTTGTACCAATTTATTTTCCTTTTTTACATTATCTATGATACTTTTAAGTCATGGTGGTGACATAGCAAACAAACCGGCCGAGTCAATTTTAAATTTCGCCAACTACGCAAATTTCGCCGAACTTCTTTGTCCCCACTCGATGCGGCCAAGCGCTCACATACTTCTACCGGTCGCGTGGATATGAGAAAAGCTGCAAGGAAGCAACCAAAAGGTGCAGCGCTTAGCAGAAGTGTTACGAATACTAATAAAAAATCAGAATGTATTTTAAACTTTGCTTTCAAATTGACCGAATGATGATAATAATAAACCAGTACCTATGGAAATGGAAATTTGCAGTGAAAATTTATCCGAGTTTGCCAACTCGACGACTCGAATTCACCAACTGCATGTATTTCTTGGACGGTTGGGGAAACTCCCCCCCTCCCTCCCCCCTCAGTCGGTACGGCCCTGTTTACTTGCCAAAGCAGAACCTCCTGAGCCCCAGAGGAAACGTGTTTCCGCTACAAGATGGGCAACGCGCACCGGAGCTTTGTGAGAGCCCCCTGGACAAAACTTGATACATGATATAAAGCTTCTGATTGGTCCAAACACAGTGTTGGAAGGCTCCACCCACCTGTAAATGATTGAAAGAGACCTCGGGAGCAAACAATTCAGGAAAATAATACGATTGGGAAAAAAATGCCTTCTGAGGTCACGTGCTCATGTCAATAGTGGCATAAAACATACTAGGAATTTCTGAATGGAATATTTTTTCAACGAAATATAATATGGTATTCTTTTAATTATTGTATTCTTGTGTAACAGGGGGGGGGGGGCTTTGGCCGGAAAACCTGGGGCAATTGCTCCATTTGTCCCCTTTTAAATCCGGCCCTGGGTATAACCAAGTTACCTAACTAGGTTTCTGTGACCTTTGCTATACCGCTCAGGTCACTGGAATTCGCGATGGACGTCTTTATTGTTAACTTGTCTTACGTTCCATGTCATCATTTGTACCACTACGTTGTCCCAAGGCTACCTTAACGTTAGAAATTCGACGCGTCGTCCAGTTAGCCACCGATTCTGCCACCAGTCGCGCTACTTACACCCCAAAAATGAACTGCTCTAACATGCGGACTGATTTGTGAAAGGTACGTGTGACACGCGATAGGCGGATTTTAAACTTAAAACACTGTATTGACACCAAATAATTAAACTATAACAACAATGGTCACGCTACGTACCTCTTTGTTCACTCGACGACAAAACAAAGCCTCGGAGGTTTAATTTCATGAATTTCAAGCAGAAGAACAACCAAGGTACATGTGCATTGTACTGTATGATACGCTACAGCGTTTTCAATTCTCATTAAAAATGTGTTAAACAATCCTTTGACGTAGCAGTAAATCATCCGAGGACTATATAATAGTCACCATTACCGTAAAATAATGTTCATTTAGCGCTGCAACACCGGTAAATCTAATAATGAGAAGATATCACGTTTTTGTGCATCCCGCTAACACTAATCAATGCTACGATTGGGGTTTTTCGTTCTTCGTGCTTTCAGTTCAGCGCAACGCTTGGACGACGCGTCTAGCATGCTACGTGAAACCGAGCGTTAAGCCTTTACGTATATAGGTAGCCTTGGTTGTCCAGAGTGATCCGAGAAGGTTTGAAGTTTTTGCTATCCCAGTCAACTTCCGGTAATGGCCGAGGCTTTTACCTCCATGCTAAAATGCTTCTCAGATTGCTCTGGACAACGGAGTGGTACAAATTTAATAATGACTCCAAACGTGAGACAAGTTATCGATAAAGATGTTCAGCGTGAGTTCCAGTGATGATAATAGCGGGCAAGGCTAAAATTTAATAATGCTCAGTACAGGTACGGATTGTTCTGCGATCCCTTTCACTGTAGAGCAGTGACACGACGTAGTATTATTGTATATAACTCTTTGCTGGAGCCTTAATGGGTTAGCTGCAAGGGGCACTGCAGAGTGAAACAGAAGGGCGTCATACTGAAGCCGATGCTGTGAGGAGTGATTTCTTAGACCTAAAACGCGCCATTTTTGTTGTTGGAGAAAACAACGTTATTTAGCATACGAAATCCGCTCTTTCTTTGTTTTTCCCCCCATTTTTATGTAGTGCACCTTGTAGTTATGCCCTCCAAAACCCAAGCTGGTGCTAATATGGCGGCAAATGTCACTGCTCTATACGTATAGTACTCTGTATCCACGCTGCACGTGAGCGACGACGAGTTCTGTGGTGAAACTAAGATGTCACAGACGCGAACCAGAGGTATAGCTGTAGGTACCGTGTTCCTAAGGCAAGAATATCGTTTGTGATGTCATAGACAAAGCAAACATTCAACGCACAGATCGCTGTATTGGCGCGTATCTTCTAAAATATGCATCCGGTTTTCTTCACTTCCCGTCATGGATGACTGTAGGATTTCTCACTCCGCCAGCAAAGCCCAGTTGCATGACACATGTATTCATCCGTGACTTGCGTTTTCCCTTGGGCTTTAAAAATGCAACTGGCTTGATGCATGAATAAGGCACGAAGTCCAGATTGGATTCTGTCTTCCAAAATTGGCGTAAACATTCAGTGTAATCGATTTAGCTTGGCTGCCTAAAATCCACCGTGAACGCTTGGGGCAATGAAAACGGTGCATTACGTATAGCGTCGCGTTTGAAGCAGACGACCGCCATCGTTTTGTCTGTCTGGGATCGACCAACAACGCTCGTACTTACGTACTGTATATGTGTCTCAAAAGATTTACGAATATCGAACGCAGGATACTGTTAAGAAATCATTTCGATTTGAACGATATTCAAATGTAGTATTTGTTGCTGCACCATTTAATCATTTAGAAAAACTGGGATTTACCCGGGACCATTTGCGGCAGGCAAAAACAAATACGTTGTGAGTTGCCTTTCGTTCGTGTCAGGCTCTGGTGTCACTTTTTTGGAAGGATGGGAGGGGCGGCTGATGTGTCAAAAGATGGGTCTTGATTCTACAAATATGGAAAAGTGAAAAACTGAGTTATCCACGAGACAAAATAGGCGCGTGTTGCAGATTGAACGGCGCCATTTTGGAGCAGGCGACATTGATCGGCAGTGCTCAAAACCATTGTTACCTAGCTTAACAATGATGAATTGAACAGCATTGTCGACAGTACAAACGTTCGTCGTTATTTAGTGAGAAAATTAAACGGTTCTGTTTCCTGTAAAAGCTTTGCGAACCCAGTTTGGCTTCAGATCACTTAAAAGTACATTTCTCCCAGCCCCATTTTTCGCGATCCTCAACGTCTAGTACGGCCCCCAAAGTTTTATTTACTTACAATAGTCAATCCCTAGCTAAAAATCCATTTTAAAATGTGGCGTCTAGGAGATTTCCTGTTGAATATTGGTAACTGTATTTACTGCGTCCGCACGTATACGATTCTTTGCGCGCCTACAGTAACCATGACGTTTCATTGTTTCCGGTTGTGACGACACAGTTTTTGCGTCAAAGCTGTCACGTGACCCACAATTCGTCTGCTAGGCCAGACATCGTTCACGTGATCACGAGGAGACGAGAGCGGAAGTGACGTTGTAGTATTACTACGCTGAATCTCGCGATGGCAGCGTGCGGACACATGACTGCGCGTGGCTATTATAAAGCAGGCCGGATGTTGCTTTAAGTAAAAACAAATAAACATGTTTTTTTTTTCAGTTGTTAAACATTAACATGTTGGCTTTCCTGTGTGACTCAGTTTTGCGACATTAGTTCAAAAGTATGTAAATGTTGCCAACATATTCATATTCTTGGTTTTTTTCGTTCGTTGGAGATGATTTTGCGACATTAACTGTAACCTGTATAAATGTTGCAAACGCTAGTCTCAACGGGTTGCACGACATACCTTATGGTGCTACAACTAATGTAAATAAATAAGTAAATAAATGCCAGAAGGAGTTGTGTCCCTTTAATTTCCGTGAATATTTCACGTCTGATCGCATATTTGGGAGTAAAAATAATCGGAACCAGATCCCCGTGTCATAGTTTACTCATTGATGAATTTAAATCTGCAAAAAAGAGACTGTAGAATGTGCGTGGAAAATTTAAAATGAACTATAGTTACTGCGATTGAAAACTTATTTATCATGGATACAAACAGACCGATTGACACCTACAGTCAGAGAACTCCATTGCTCTGTTTTGGAGTGCACGTCACTAGAAAGGCATATGACGAATGCGAAGACACCTCGAAGGTCCAGTAAAGGGTCCAGTAGACGCATTGCATACGCCATTTATGCCATGAAAATATGATCACTTGTCGTGTTCAGCAGCGTTGTTTTGAAGCATTTCCACAGTTTTGATGGTGGCAGCCATATAAAAGAATTCCGTTGTTCCAGCAACGACGGAGTTAGGCGGCTTTCTACGAAAACAAATTCCATTGTTTGTACCCTGAGGCAAACAAGATTAAACGAAACGGGAAACAAAGCCAGTTTACGATCGGTGTTTGATCCAACCTACCGAATTTAAGCTTCTGATTTAGATCCGCTATTTTTTTGGGATAATTTCCTGCACAATATTTTTTTGGGACCGCCTCACTGTCTACGCCCTCCTGGGGTATTATACCGCGAACGGAAATGAACACCAGTCAGGAATACACGAAGGACAAGAAGAACATGAAGAATAAGAACATGCAGAACAAGAAGGACAAGAAGAACATGACGAACAAAAAAATTAAGAACAAGAAGCACAAGAAAAACAAGTAGAACATGAACAAGAAGAACAGGAGGAACAAGACGAACAAAAAGGACATCAAGAACAAGAAGAATATGAAGAACAAGAAAATTAACAACAAGAAGGATATAAAGAACAAGAGAATTAACAACTAAAGACAAGAAGAACTTGAACAAGAATGACATGAAGTACAGGGGGAAAAAAGAACAAGATGACAATGAAGAACAAAAGAATTAAGAACTAGAAGGACAAGAAGGACATGACGAACAAGAAGAACACGAAAAACAAGACAATTAAGAAAAAGGACAAGAAGAACATAAAGAACATGAAGAACAAGAACATCATAAGAACAAGAAGAACAAGAACATGAAGAACAAGAAGGACATGAATAACAAGAAAATTAAAAACAAGAAAATTAAAACCAAGAAGGACAAGAAGAAAACGAAGAACATGAATGTGAAGAAAGTGTGCACCATGTGTTTGAGAAAAAACTGTGAAATGGTGGGGGCTTTCTGGGGTCAGTGGCCCAAATAGCGACTGCCTGTTGGACTGACACTCGATGTCGACTGATCGATACGTCCACCGATACGTCCGACTAACACCGATACCGTTCTAGTCCATTATCATTATCCATTATCAGTCCAGTTATAGTAATCCATAATAATCCATTAATCCATTATAATCCGTTATAGTCCATTATCATTTGTTGGATAACAAGTTTTTTGGAGGGACAATCTCTCCGGCTAAAACTTCAGCGGATCTCACGACCATACATCTACGCAAGTGATGGCGACAAAAGAAAAAGAAAAGAAAAGAAACTAATAAATCGGCTTGGTGTTATCGGAACAGGCAAAGAAACTTTTTTCTATACTTCTTTGCTTTGTGTATTAGTTTTGGGTCTTTTGTATCTGTGTGGTTTCATTTGTTTCTTGCACCGCAAGCGGCGTCTTCCATATATCTTATTTCGGTATCAAGATGGGACGCAGGTCCTTAGGGGTTCCCGTTTTCTTCATAGGATGACGGCGTGCCTCCCACTCCCGTCAGTTCTCGTGTCAGGTTTAGAAGATTACTCATAGCCCAAAAGATTGTTCCAATCAGAGAGAGGCTATAAATTATGTTCAGAATACCGTGATTGTTTTTACGTGAAAACGAAATTTTTTTTCGAAGGATGCGAGAACATGTTTTGGGGAAAGGATTTAAGAATACAACATTATTTTTTCAGTTCTAGTTTGTTTAGATTTTAATAAATCACAATCCAAAAGGGACCTTAGTCGCGTTGTGAATTCATTAATTTCGTCAACACTGTAGGCCTTCGGGAGCACGGACGACGCTATAATGGGAATAGGAGATTGCTCCCCTCCCTTGCCCCCGCCCGCTCATTTTTGTGGCTATCCCTTCCCTGACGCCCCTTGGTTCCCCCCCCCTCACACGCACCAGATCAAAATCAGATAAAAAGAGTCCTTTACCAGCAAAGTTACTTGAAAAATTTCGTTAAAATTTTTTTTCGACTAGATTTAGAACACTCCCAAAAAATGGGGTAGGAAATAGTTACGAACGTTGGGTGTGAGAAAGAGAAATGCAAAAGTGCTATTTTTTATTATTATTTTTTTTCAGGAGGGGGCGACAGTGAAAGTAAAATGCTTTACTTTACCCTCCTCCCCGTTTAGAATTGTTCCTCACTCTTGCCTCCACAATAAAACGATTCGAGCATCGCCCCTATTCGGGAGGAAGGCAGTTACGTACTACCTCTGGAATTTTGTTTGAAAGGGGAGGTGGGGGGGGGGGGAGGAGAGACGAAAAATGAAATTAGGCTAGGAAGCTAACGCATTTGCAGCAATTTTAGCGCTTTTACAACTTTTTACTTTAGGATAGTTAAAGAAACGAAATTGGCTGTAAATATTAGTAATAAACAGCACTGCGGAACCAACACTGAACATCTAGGGATGACTGATTATGCAGAATAATTATGCCAATAAGGAAAAAATTCACGTGTCATCATGAGACCGGGAATTTAATGCTGGTCTTTCGGTTGGGGCTACAGTAGACTATAGCCCACTTTGCTAATTCGATAGTACCAAGATTGCTACTAACTTGCCATATACGAATTAACTTCAGCATACGAACGAACTGACGGCAGTGGGCGCCTGAACTGCCGATATCCAACGCTGGACAAGCATATAAGGCTGCCAATAAGGTTAAAATAAGGTTAAAAAGCTGGCGGGGAGCGACTCAACGAGCATCCAGCACTCAAGAACTCACCAAATTTACTCTTAGGAAAAGCTAAAATTACCCCCCCCCCTTCAACCCATGTGTTACGTTTTCGTAGATTCGTCGTAGATGTGTTCGGAAGTTTTCCGCAATTCTCACACAGTCGGCACGATTCACGAAGAGTCTCTTTGTATACAAAACGATTCACAGAAGGATTTTTTTTAAATATTTTTCTCACCCTCACGTTCCTTGAACCCTCCTCGTGGTTTCCATTTGTGTCCATCGATAAAAACAGGGCACACCGTTTTCTGGGCGCTATTAATCACCTCTCCCAAAGGGAAAGTAGATAAGTGGGTGACAAAGTCTTTCATTTCCGCAAATCCGACACGCACTCGTTCATCAACCGTGACGGAATCCTTAGTAAGTCGACCCCCACCACCCCGACTCCAGCCACCCCCAATCAGTCGGCGAATGCACGAAGTGTTAAAACATGGGATTCTGCTGCAAATCTGTACGCTTGCCGGGTAACTATTGTGAGCGCGTCTTATCTTAGGTAAGTAAGAAACCCACACCTTCGTTTTCTTACTTACGTAAGTAAGAAACCCACGCCTAGTCGTGGTTCTTACTAGTGGTAAGACAACGGTTTCATTGTTGCAACATTGTTGTAGCGGTGTGTCTTCATGATATAAATCCACTGCTGCAACAATGGTTCAACAATGAAAGAGTTCTACTAATCCTGTTACACATATTCAGATTTTCTTCGCCCAACGGAATCATGAGCAGTGCATGTGCAGCAGCAAAAATTGGTGGCGTGTCAGCGGAATTATTAGCTTCACCAAATCAAAAAAAAAATCAAAAAATCCCTTTCGTTAGACCATTATAGGGAGCAGTAGCTGGTCAAACCGCTCGGAACATTACTTACAAACGTCGACTACCAAGATTACCAGTGTATTAACACCGGATTATATTTAATATCTAATTCTGATTATCGATTTACCAAGCTTATAGATTCTGTGGTATACTTCAGATTGCTTGATTGCTACAAGGAATGCTTCAGTTCAGGCTACCGGTCTACTACAAGGAATACTTCGAATTACTAGATTACTACATGGAATACTTTGACTTATTGGATTACTACATGCAATACTTCAGATTACGTCTGGATTACCATTGATTTCTGGAGTTCCTGCAAACTGGATTACTACCAGGAATGCTTCTGTTCAGGCTACTGATTTATTACAAGGAATACTTCGGATTACTTGATTACTACATGGAATACTTTGGATTACTGGAGTACTACATGGAATACTTTGGATTACTGGATTACTACATTGAATACTTCGGATTACCAGTGGATACCACCGATTTCTTGAGTTTCCTGCCTATTACTTCGGATTGCCTAGGAATACTGATGAGAACTGAGTACCACGGAATACTACTTTTACTAGGATTAATAAACAAAAACGGAACGTTAAATGTTTAGAGTAAGGATCTAAAAGTCAAAACCTAGAAGGAACACGGACAAGCTTTGACAGTTAGGGTCTAGGTGTAAAATTTTGTCAGTAAGTGGCTGGAAAGCATTAGACCCTTACTACCCGGTGGTTAGATTAGTTCTAGTCTCTTCGAACTGAACGTGTGTATGAACGGTTGTAGCAGGTTTTCTTTGTTCTCAGAATATTGTTTTGGAACTTTAATAACACAATTTTCTTGTGAAGTTTGGCATTTTGTCTTTTGATGCTTTAGAATTTTTATTATATTTCGTAGATTTATGGTAGAGGATTACCATAATGCTGTCTGCTACGAATATGCTGGCATGTTACTAAATTGAAAAATAATTTTCAACGTAAAGCAAAGCAGGAAACGTATAACCATACTACCACTTGATCATCACATGGGTCATTGTAGGATGATTTCCAGTTTTTCGTGAAAATGTATTTATTGCTGACCACCGGGTAGTAAGGGTCTAATGCTTTCCAGCCTCTTACTG
>JAHWFP010199296.1:31627-48876 GCA_023313725.1 Lithobius niger | reverse complement strand
TGACGTGAAGTGCTTGTGAGTTAGCTGTGTGTTTTTATTTTTATTTTTTATTTTTACCTCTTTGAATAATGAAGCCAACTTACGACAGCTTCGAAATATAAGGTACTGTTCATCCGTTTGATGCGTGGAGCTTTCTTGTGTTTTATTGTCATCCCTGAACGCATTTTTTAACCAGTGAAAGTGTGAGGGAAACACAAAACACCACATTTTTGACAGATCCTATTTCCCACCCCATTATTTAAGCACCCTGCTCAGTACGTTCAACCAGGGCTCTACTACAGTATACCGGCCTGATCTTCGGTAAAAACTAGCATACGCGCCCAGATTGGACAATACGGCCGCCGAAAGCGGCACTGTTTCGATTGATTTGTCCTGTTGCCGCTGTCTGTCTGCTGAGGGTGATAGTTACAGTTAAAGAGAAACTGCCGCTCTTTCCCTCGAAGCACTTTCTGGATAAACGAACGCGTTCCTATTTATTCCAAGCTTTGAGAAGAAGCTTTACTGTGACTGAGTGGTAGCGTTAAAAATTATTAAAAAATTATTTTAAAGCTAATATAAGTTTATATTAGCTTTAAAAGTACGTGTACGTGTCACGCAAATCTACGTAAAATTAAAACTATTACTGTTTTGAAAAACCGCCACTAGCGGCCACTAAATGGCGCCGCCTTCGATTAAACATCGTGTTTTACTGGCTGGCTGCACTCATGACCATGCCTGCATCGCTTAGCAGTGTCTTCGGCAACGTGGCTTCGTGGTGCCCATATTGTATACCCTCCTAAAATAGTTGTAGATCAGGCCAGATAGTTTGCTGCCCATGGTTCAACATCAAAACTGTAATGGACAACTTCGATTGCGTAACGACCGAAGGACGGTGTGACGTCATTTCGTCACATGCGAATCGAACACGGGCGCAATATGGCGTCGGCTACTAAACCGAACCAGCCTTGTCCAGCCAGATCCAACTAAAACTAAGTTTGCCACGTTAGCGTGCTCATATCGTCTCGTAAACCTCGTAATTTTTGTTTGTTTGCGGTTCACAAAAGAATCTGCACGAAGCCAAACCAGCTTGTTTTGGTCGGATTCCACCGCAAAAGCATACAACCAAAGTAACCTACACTTAGTCATTTATACAAAGAACGGCTGACGGAAAAGCAACAAAGTGAAAAGAACAATGATTTTGCACAAATTGAATATACGTGCTGCCACCACACACAGCCTATCACATCAGCTGTATTTCTATATTAGAAAACAAAAACGAACTCTTAAGGTTGTTTGAGGTAAGGTTTAACTGAACCTAAGTCAAAACAGCACAGGTACACAAATAAACATTCCTGGAAGGTTTCATATACCGCAAAGTTACTGTACTGTTTAGGCCACGTGAAACCTTACTGGTGTTACGGTTATGTGTAAATCGTTAGACACGTAAATAAAATAAAAACAATATCCCAACTTTCAAAAATTAGTGTGAGAATAATGCAGTATATTCTTCAATATGGGCTATATATTCGCCTACTTTCGGAGCTAAATTTTTCAGCATTCTTCAAGTCAAGTCGGGTCCTTTCCGTTCATCCTATTGATGATACATAAAGCACTTTTAAAGATTTTTAATTCAAGTTTCAAGCCTGGAATTTCATTTTTATTTCCAACGACATTTCCAGTTTTTTAAGGACTCTCACGAACCCTGAATTACTAAGCAAAAAACATGTGAATACATGTAAAACATGTAAAAACATGTGAACACAGCAGTATGGTTTCACGTGGACTAAACAGTACAGCAATAATGCGGTATATGAAACCTTACAGGAAACTTTATGACAAGGGCGAAACGAATACGGTTTCAGTAAACGAAAGAGCAGAAACTTCTGCTTGTTTGGGTCCCCCATTCAACTGAAAGGTTGACACCAAGGCCTAGGACAATTTTTACCAATTGATCATTTAATTGGTAGAGTGAGAGCTAATTGATAAACGAAGCAAGCAGTCTGCATTAAAGACTGTCCTTGTGAGGATACACAATACACTAGTCCAAGAAAGAAAGAAAAGACAACTGCCCCGACTGGGACTCGAACCCAGGACTTCCCGTTTACTAGTCGGGTGCTCGAGTCCTGGGTTCGAGTCCTGGGTTCGAAGTCCTGGGTTCGAGTCCCAGTCGGGGCAGTTGTCTTTTCTTTCTTTCTTGGACTAGTGTATTGTGTATCCTCACAAGGACAGTCTTTAATGCAGACTGCTTGCTTCGTTTACCCTTTACCTTGTGATTTTCTTTATTTAATTAGCTAATTGATATTGAAGGAAACTGTATTTGTGTTCCTGTGTCGTTTTGACTTCTGATCAGTTAAACTTTGCTTTAAATATCAAATGAGTTCGTTTTAGTCTTCTGTACAGCCGTACCGGCTGAGAAGACTATTGCAACGACTTTGTCCGTCCGTCCGTCGCTTTTTTCAACTTCGCAACGGTACCAGAAATTGACGACCACTGTTTACAACGTTCGACTCAGTGTCAAAAGTTAGTTAAATAACAAGGCAAATTAAAACATCGTTGCCTCTTTATAGATAATAGACTTCTTCGACGTAACTAAATTAAATAATAATTTCATCGTCTAATTGAAATCCTAAAAATTTGTGTTAACGCAGCCGTAAAACAAAAACATTTTAGCTTCGTTTAAAAGAGTGTTGTCGCATTGTTGCATGAATGAATAGGCTTACGATCGAACCAAATTCTTTATTAGGCCTATCTGCTACACGAAACTAAAACTGCCGTTAAAAAAATTATGCCTAAAAAATGAAAATTAGATCTAAAATCACGTTACCATGGCAACGTCAATAGTTGCTACGAGTCGCTGCTGCAGCGTTTCTCCTGTCCCTTCCCTACTACCACTGATCTATATTCTGCTACATTGCGCATTACGTTGTAACACTGTAATTGTGTGCGCGGAGGCAAACCGTGTTGCAAAAATGAATAGGCTTACTGTATACAATCCAAATCTCCGTTAGTTGCTATTTACGAAATTAAAGTTGTAAATTAGGCCTAAACGCTGACAATTATGCCTAAAATGTAAAATTAGCTTACAAGCTAACACATTTGTAACGGGCAATTCTGATGGTTACTGTTTTTAGATTATATAATAGAGATAGCTGTTGTAGTGCATGATAGAGGTGTGCGCCTCAACATTGGAAGTGGAGGAACTGTACAGAAGACCAATGCGACTAGATAGTAGCTGTAGCCCCATGTTTGTTTTCTAATTCGTGGTACTTTGCCATACCAAGTTGGTCTTCTGTACTTCTTCCAAACGCACTGAATGAGCGAGTAAACATCCATACTAAAGATTTTATTTATTTATTTGAAATACAATTCTGATTTTTCAACCAATTTGGTTTTGTTTCAGTTCTTTTAGATAAGGATAAGGTTAGGGGGTTTGTTTTCTCATCTCGCAAAAAAATGCAGGGTTTGTTTGTTTATCTCTGCAAATTATCTCATTCTTGATTTTTTTTTCCCAGATCTCTTAGGTGCACCCGAATCACCATCCACAAGAACCTCTTCCTTTCTTTTATCATCAACAATTCCGTCTGGATTGCGTGGTACACCCTTCTAGATAAACCGGAGGTGTTCTGGGAAAATGAGGTAAATAAGTGTAAACCAAACAATATTCTTCAGATTTTTGCACAAGAGGGTTATTTTCCTGGTTCCTCCTTAAACTAGTATCATTCTCAAATCTGTTCTTAAAACAATTTTCGAAAAATCGAAAAATAGAACCATGGTGTTGAGAGGATGGTGTTGAGAGGATTTGGAAACTCTGTTTTGTTACGTTGTAAGTTATTGTGATGATTAACAGAAATTAATTGCTCTAAGACTAACCGATTTTTTTCCACTTTCGGCCTTCTGCTATATTGGGAGCGTGATGCTATCGTTGTTGTTATGGAGTAAAAAGTACGGTGACAGATTATATGAAGGCAAACCAAGCAGTGCTACATAAAAATACAAACACCGTTTCAAAAATTTTCCATTTTCGTCATCAGGTTAGCTATAAAATTAAGGCATGTCAAAAGCCACTAAGTCATCCTACGTTAAGCATAAAACAGTTGTTTAAACGGATAAAAATCACCAATTTCCCCCTCAAAAGAGGCAGAAATGGCAGCGGAAAAGTACGACCCACCTGCTCCGTTCGGAAACCAAGTCTCAAGGCAAGGTGTATGCAAATCAGGGTTACATGTTTCATAGGTGCCTTACATTCGTTATGGGGGTTGCACAATATGCCTGGCAAAAGAGTCGAGTTTAGGTGTATTAATTACAGGAAAATATTCTTTTAGATATTTATTATTTGGCACTAAGTGGTTATGTACAGGTGGTGTATGTGCATGGATGACAAGCGTTTCAAGATTAATTCGTGCTCTAGTGTGTTTTTCTCGAAACAAGATTTGGACCTTGTCCAAGTCGGGATTGTGGCCTGTTGCGTATTTGTCAGGCGACGTGTCTGTTGAAAGGCAGTGCTACAGGATGAAACCAAGTCACCTGACAAATACGCAACAGGCCACACCCCCGACTTGGTCAAGGCCCAAATCATCTTGTTTCGAGAAAAACACACTAGTAATGCAGTAGCTGAGGGGGGGGGGGGGGGCCGGTTGGGATTTTAATGGCCCCCCGACTAAACTCTTTATTTTCTTCATCTACACCACCAGGAGTGTCAGAAAAGTCAGGGCGTTCATCCGGATTCATTGCAATAGTGGAAATAATGACGTCACAAAAATGGCGCTATGACGCCGCTGCTAGTGCTGCACCTAATTGGACGTAGTTTTTTTTTCTACCAGACCAAAATGAAGTTTCTTTATACCAAATTAAAGGTAATTAATGTGGCTACAAATTTGGTCCTTACATTAAACCTTCTAAACTGGGTCAATTTAGGGCTGTTGCTAAACTAAGGTAATTTTTTAAGTTTCGCTGGCAGTTTTTTACCTGTAAATCTGTAACTGTTGCGGTTATATTACTCCAGTGGACTCTGAAATTGTGCGTTGTGTTGTTTACAACGTTATAATAAAAGAAATTTTAAACAAAAGAGTTAACTACCGAACTTTTACCTATAGTTACATGCTGTAACAGTAATTAGCTGTTTATATAAGTATTGTTAAGAACATCCACAATAGTGTACATAATGATAGTAAAAGCAAATGGGACAAATATAAACTGGACAAATATAAATATATACTGGGTTTTTTACTAGTTAAACCCTTAATTTAACATTAAACTTTCTTTTTTACAAAGAAATGGCTCATTTTGTTACAGCGTTTTCCTCCCATTAGGCTCTAAATGCTTACGCAGCCTTTTCAGATAACGCATTCTTCTGGAGTGGTGCAAACATATATATAATTAATAAACAAAAACGGAACGTTAAATGTTTAGAGTAAGGGTATAAAAGTCAAAACCTAGAAGGAACACGGACAAGGTTTGACGGTAAGGGTCTAGGTGTAAAATTTTGTAAGAGGCTGGTAAGCATTAGACCCTTACTACCCGGTGGTTAGCTTATAGTTCTACTGTATTCGGACTGAAAGTGTGTATGAACGATTGTAGCAGATTTTCTTTGTTCTTAGAATATTGTTATGGAACTTTAAGAACATAATTTTCTTGTGAAGTTTGACATTTTGTGTCTTTTGATGCTTTAGAATTTTTTATTATATTTCGTATATTTACAGTAGAGGATAACCAGTAATGATCTCTGCTGCGAATACCCTGCAATGTTACTAAATCGAAAAATAATTTTCAACATACGGTAAAGCAGTAAACCTATATCATACTACCACTGGATCATCACGTGGGAGGATTTCCAGTTTTTCATGAAAATGTATTTATTTCTGACCACCGGATAGTAAGGGTCTAATGCTTACCAGCCTCTTACAAAATTTTACACCTAGACCCTTACTGTCAAACCTTGTCCGTGTTCCTTCTAGGTTTTGACTTTTAGACCCTTACTCTAAACATTTAACGTTCCGTTTTTGTTTATTAATTCGTGTTACTTTTAGAATTGCAGCTAAATTGTAAAACTGAGCGTTTAACAGAGACCCAAGGCTGACTCTTACTAACACTGGCTATCGCCAGTGTTAACAATAGAAACAAATCCTTTAATCTTCAGTCTTGCAGCTGGCGTTTGCTAATTAGCATTGTTGGATAATAACAATGTTTAAAACAATGTAAAGCCATCAATCTGGTCGTTTAGAGCTCCATAACCTCTGAACCACTTGACCAATTAGAAAATGCCTTATGGAAAGGGCACATCTACAGAGCAATACCTGTAAAATGAGCTAAGAACCGGCTTCATAGGACAAATGGTTTGACCTGTAGAGAGGACAGACGAAAGGTACATCCCCAGAACAAGAACAAGAAGTTGTCTATTTGACCCCTCTCTGTATCTCGGGTTTGGCTCTACCGAATTTCACAATTTTTGGACTGCAGACAGGCCTTGACTAGTCAAGGCTAGATTCCAAATTTGGTTTAAAGATGTTTACTTTTGACGGAGTTATAAGCTCTGAAAGTTGAAAGTTTAACAACCAGGTCGACCATTACTAACACTGGCTATCAATAAAGAAATTATTACTGCTTTTTAGCAACGGGAGGCCAACTGAACAATTACTACCCGTTACTCTCGCGTTTTTACACCTCCGACCGACTGTCACGTCAAAGGCTTTCACGGGGCAAATTTTCCAGCTCCACAATCGTCCTCAGCTAGGGAGTGTTGAACTACAACCTTCCAAGGACGGAAAATATCTTCATGTTTATACCAAAGCTATCCTGAACTTCCCAGGCCGGTAGATATCCTGGTCATGCTACCTCCTCTAGCATACAAGTATTCAGCATACAAGATAAATGTAAACAAAAAAAAACAAAAAAAACACAAGTCCTTTGTGAAATTAATTCGCTCGCCAGTTTCCAGAAGTTTTTTGTTAATTTAAACTAGAAATTTCGTCTTCTGTAGTCTAAATGAATAAACTACAATTAATCCTCGTCGCCATTGCTCTGTTTGCCACTACTAACCTAAACAACTAGGCTACTTCGTTGCGAGGGTATGACCCCCTTCCCAAGAAAGGTGGGTCTCACGAAGACAGACACAGGTTTGAATAGCAAGGTAATGAGCGTGTGGCAATCGGCCACACGTCCTTTTAAAGACATTAGTGCAAGGTAGTGCCACCTAGGCGGTGGACCATGAAACTCACTACAAAGATAGCCCTGGTGGCCAGCAAGTATGACAGAGGTCTTGCCTCCATTACAGAGGCAAGACCCTACTCCAGAACCTTGGCATAACAATTCTAACTTCAGTCGGGATGATTCACTCGCTACTTACCGTTCAAACACCAGAACTGCAGCTTTGACCGCACCAAAGAGTTAGGAAATAACTCAGCCCAGGGTTGCGACCAGCCGCCTAAGGCCGAAGTCAGTCGACGGACGCGATATAACTTACTTTGCACGCTAATGGTCATTAAGGTTCTTAAATTAGCCACCTGATCATACACACGAGCGGAACACACGCGCCACGTGACCATTTCCGGCCAGTAGTACAAGAGCGGACTTGATCCAGTAGCCTTGGTAGTGTTTCTCCCTCCCGATAAATTAAAACTGTAAATACGCAACGCAAACGTATAGAGCAGTGACATTTGCCGCCACATTGGCACCAGTATGGGTTTTGGAGGGCATAACTACAAGGTGCACTACACAAAAATGAAGGGAAAAACAATGGAAGAGCGGATTTCTTAGGCTTAAAATAACGTTGTTTTCTCCAACAACAAAAATCGCGCGTTTTAGGTCTAAGAAATCGCGCTTTACAGCATCGGCTTCAGTATGACGCCCTTCTGTTTCTCTCTGAAGTGCCCCTTGCAGCTAACCCATTAAGGCTCCAGCAGAGAGTTATATACAATAATACTACGTCGTGTCACTGCTCTATATTAGTTTGATTATACGGAAGTTCGGTGTTCGATTAGTATAGCCCAATCCCCCCCCCCAAAAAAAAAAAAAAAATCTTGTTAAATACTGTCAAGTCACATCGCCAACAATCTTAGTTTTAGCTTGCAGTTTCAATTTGCCTGCGTGTACGTGTGGCTGACAAATCCATGTGATTGCACGAGCTTCTTCCACTACCGCAACAAGCATTCGTAAAGGGTGAAATAGGCTTGGTAGAAACAGATGATTTACAAGACGTCAAAGTTAGTAGAAAAAATTGCACTGTATTGTACTGAGGCATGAAGGCACATGGCCGACCACTTGTTTTGTACGCGCATCGTCATCTCACTAGCGTACCGTACAAATCGAACAAAACGAGAATGACGTTCGTCGTAATCAGTCGAAGTTGTGCGACCTCATTTCTTCAGTCTCGTCTCGTCCACTAATCGTCTCGGTCGGGGCGTAGGACGAAGTCTAACTGGAAAATCGTCTATTGGGATAATTGTCTAAAATCTGCATAAATAAAAAAATCTGGCAAAACATCTTAACGGAATATCGTATAATGGATAATCGTATAATTGATAAACGTTTAACTGGACAACAATATACCTGCGGTTTCTGATGTTATATGTATAGCCGCAGCGAGCGCGGCATCGCAAACGAGACAGGAACAATAGAAGATTTTTCTTTAAACTGTTATACGGTTATACTTTCTTCCAATTATGCGATTTTCTAGTTTAACGATTACCCTTCGCCCGGTCTCGGTCGTGTATCGTATTTTAACCTGTTGGTCTCGGTCTCGTCTCGAAACTAGAGACGAGACGAGACCGACACAAGTATCATCTCGTGCGAAACACTAATAGCCCGTGGGGTGGTGCTGAGGGCTTGCGTTGCGTGTGCGTGTAAGTTTGAAAAAAAAAAACAATACACGCGTCGGTTGCAGGCGTCTGTCTTGTGCGGCAGCAAATCGGTGACTATGACCACATACCAAAAGATACTACAGCGAAAAATAACCAATTCCCTTCTGGTTTTTTTTTAAAGGTGCAGGCTGAAATATCAATGATATTTTTTAAAATTTGTGTTTTAATTTCTTCGATCACAAACTATGATCGCATCAGATTCTCGTATAACTTTCCCTTAGTTTTTTTTAATGCCTGCTTTATTTGAACTTTAAGTGTAGCTTTGACCCCGATACGTTGTTGATAGTTTTTAATACTTAGCTTTTGTTGCATTTGTAGGAATGGGTATATAAGCAATGGATATGAAAAATATTTAATTTTTTTTATATTTTTTAATCTTTAGGTTAGTTGCCAAGTATTCCACGTGTGTCTACAATACTTCTTAGTTTGTAACTACTTCTGGATGTTTTGCGAAGGCCTCTATCTTCACACGCTCCTCGTAGTTGCCTTTGTCAATGAAGAAAGCATCATGAAGTGGCTTTATGTAATTGGCTGGGGTAAGTTTAGTAAAGTTGAACGAGATTGAAGAATTTCATTGCAAACACATGGATCAACACCAACATCACGGTGTATTATTTTAATTATTAACTTGGTTCAAGTGTTTAATTTGTAACATGAAAATAACCGGAACTGTTCTGAAGTAACTTTTCCGAATTTCAGATTACCGTGTAACCAGTAACTTACGAAAACAGAACGGTTATCAAACTACAACATACTAACTAACATACATACACATGTGTGTAATTTTTTAAAGTAGGTTTCATCATTGTCTGGTGATAAACAGGTTTTATTTTTTTTTTCGATTAGAGAAAAGGTCGGTTTAATACTTATTGAAAACGCATCCCTATCTTTTCTTCTTGTCTCTTTTTGTATTTTGAGGTTAAACATTATGGTGAACTTTATACCTACCCGTTTGCGTTTTAGCCTTTTTTGAAAAAAAAATTAAACGAAATTTGCAACACGGAAATTTTAAGCTGGGTGAGGTTGCGTAACGTTAATTTGAAGCTTCAAATTGTAGTAAGCATGGGATTTCTAGGGCAGACGACTGGTCGTCTTAAAGCAACAGGAACGGAGATCCAGCCTTTAAAAAAAACGTCATTCCAGACCGTTTCAGCCTAGCTTAAACCCTGCATTGGTTATAATTTTGGGGCCATGCAAAATTCTGTGTTTGCTTATAATTTTGTGTTTTTTATTTAGAATTTTTATTTAGAATTTTGTGTTTGATTATCATGTTGGGGCCAGAATTGTGTTTTTGCTATCAAAAGTGCCAGCTTTCCTCTGTTCTGTTTTTTTTTTCATACACTTACTAACTCCCCCCCCCCCCCCTCCCCACGTCCTCCCCTCCTCCCACGAAGTATCCTATTTCTGCCTCCAACTTGTGTCACCCACCTCCCACCTCCGCTCCTTGTTGTCCTTCCGTCTCGTCACCACTTCCGGGCACCTTCAATACCAAGATGGCTGGCTGAGTGAAGAGTTGGTGTTTTGCCTGTGTTTTTTATTTTTTTTATCTTTGAAAAATGAAGCCAATTTTTAAGTTTTGCTTCGAAATATAAGGTACCGTTTGTCCCGTTGAATGCGTAGTGCTTTTTAGTGTACTTTTATCATCCCTGTACGCATTTTTTAACCTACGAAGACAACTTGTGTCAGCATACTTAGCAAACATACATGACAAACTTATTAAATTAGTATCGACTCCAAGGCAAGCGTTACGAATTATAGCCCTGAGTACGAACTAGTAAGTCTATGTTATTATGAATATGGGTGTCCCCAACATTGTGTTTTCTGTGCCGAGTGTAGTAATTTTTTTTTTAAATAAATTATCTGGGGTATTATATGATCAGAAGCAAATTGATGCTCGTAAAGATGAACTGGACTCAATTTTGAACGTTTGATGTTCTTGAAGTATAAAGAAGTCTAGACAGGGGAACGACGACCCAGGGATTCGAACTAGGAAACGTCTGATGATAGAGACCAGGGTATCGAGTTTATACCGACACGTTCAACAACAGATTTCATAGCCGCTGATGGTGTCTGATGTTACCTCACACTACCTTGGCCTGACACTAACCGATATGGTTTTTGATATAGTTTCTTTTCCAGTCACCGATCTGATTAGCTTCTTCAGGCACCCAGGAGACTTTTCCTATAATAATTTTCACTCAAGTACGTCATTTCTCTGTTTTTGACTTTATACATCCATTATCATTGATTTTCACTTGTGTGCATCAATTCGCAATTGATTTTTATTTGTACACGTCAATTCTCAATTGATTTTCATTTGTATTCGTCCATTCTCAATTGATTTTTACTTGTATACGTCAATTCTAAATTGATTTTTACTTGTAAACGTCAATTCTCAATTACTTTTCACTTGTATACGTTAATTCTCAATTGATTTTAATGGGTGAAAAATCAATTCTCAATTCTTAATTTCAATATGTGTGAAATGCCGGAGACGCGCGGTTTAGATGTTGGGGTCGCGAGCCGAACCGAAATTTAAGTGACGCATGAGGTAGAACATAAGATCCAGAGGTCCTCTTGTAATGGAGAAATAGCTTCTTGACCCCCACGAGTCTGACTAACGTAGAGGTTCGCGAGATATGTCCCAGACTCAGGTGATGGAGTTTCCAGGACTGCGTCCAATGAATGAGTCTAATGGCGGATATCGTCCTTAATACTTTTAAACCTCCGTTAGTGGGGGTAATCAATAATGGCCATTGCATGTATCCTCACCTCCTGCTGGTTTCCCTCCAAGAAGTAAGAAAAACGGTAAAAATATTTACCATCAGCTGTCGGAGTAAACTTCGTAACGTTGTCTTGCTAATAGGAGATGGAGATATGATTGCGTCTCAACTAATTGTCTACTTGGTTGCACCATGGGTCCAACGGCATACAAGATCCATAAGAATCAGATTGAGACATAACTGTTAGGGTTACGCCATTTGGAGCAGCAAAAACAAACGAGACGTTACCATACAGAAGAGAGCTGAAGAAAGATATAGCAAAACTACAGGGGGATAGGGAGGTATGCAACATGAACACAAATTATAGTTCAAATTATAGTTCGTTGGGTTCGAGTGAACTCTAATCCGTTTTTATTCGTGTACCTTCAGGGCTGTGAGTGGGGATACGAACTCTAATGTTTTTTTTCTAAACGGCGAAGCCGTTTTTTGCTCAGTTAATTATTTTACAGTCCAAACTGCAGTAAGCATCTAAGAGAAAGTCATGGAAAAAATGATGAAACAATGAAACGACAACAACAAGTTGGAAGGTGACAAGGAAACGTATATCCCGTCACCCCCATGGAACGTAAAAAGGGAAACGGATGCGTGGGAGTTGACCGGTCCGTTGGGGATCAACAGGGCCGTGAAGCGTGCAGAAAACAAAAATAATGTAAAAGTAGTATCCATCAGAATTGCCGGTTAAGAATGTATTAGCTTTTAAGCTTTTATTTCAGATTTTGGGCCTATTTTGTCAACTTTTAAGCCTAATTCTTACCTGCTGCTTTAATTTCGTAAATAGCAGCTAACGGTCCCACATAAACCAATTCTTGGCAGCTTTTATTCTTCCAAAAATAACCACTGGGATCCGTTCCATGGGACTATTAACACGTTTTACACATTTAGCACTATCCTAAACTCACCGAACAACTCATCAAAGCAGTTCTTAAATGCGCAATGAATTTTTCGATCCTTCAGCATGACGTCGGTGATAAAACGTACGAGTCATTGGCTCTACAAGGCGGTTTTTCCGTTCAAGCCGCTTACTGAAAATGACAGACCAGCATAATTTTCTTCGCTAGGATTATGTATGCAAACACGATTAAGATATTTTAGAAATTGCTGTTACAGTGTTCCTCATTATGCTAAAAGAAGGTAACAAGCGAATCGATGATAAGAAATTGACACATTCATCGGGACTTATTTAACTTAAAGCAACTTAAAGCTACTTAGGAACGCCCTCGACAAAGCAAACATGTTCGTGGACATACGCTAATGTATACGCTGCTGCACTACAGACCCAAGGCCGTAGAGACTGGGGGAACCGTCCAAGAAACACATGCAGTTGGCAAATTCGAGTTGTCGAGTTAGCAAGCTCTGATAAGTTTTCACAGCAAATTCCAGTTTCCATGAGTCCTGGTTAATTATTATCATCATTCGGTCAGTTTGAAACTAAAAAGGTATAAACTACATTTTTTATTCATTAGTATCGCAACACTTCTATGTAGCGTGGGAAGAACTGAAACACTGCCCCCTGAAGGTTTCTGGTCGCTTACCTGCAGCTCGCCTCGTATCCATGCGACTATTGTATGCGCGGTGTATCTTGAGTCCTGCAAGTATTTTGCGAGCGGCTACGTCTTCCTGGATGGGGTGGCTTTAATCGACGGCCGCCATTGTTTTTGTAACCATCTTGGATATCAACAAGGCACTCTGCTACTGAAAACGTACAATCGATTATCTGAGTTCGTTCTGCGGAGAACTTAAGATTGGCCGCGGACACTATAGTGAGAAGTATGTGAGCGCTTGGCCGCATCGAGTGGGGAAAAAGAAGCTCTGCGAAAATTTGCGTAGTTGCGAAATTGAAAATTGACTCGGCCGGTTTGTCCGCAATGTCACTGCCATGACTTAAAAGTGTCATAGATAATGTAGAAAATAAAAACAAAATATGCACAAAATTGTATCCACGCCGAGTTTGAAGTAGTTTGAAGTCGTGATTCACTAAAATCGTTTACAGTTGGTAAAACTAAAAACTGAGTTGGCTATTTTACTTCCTATAGTTCTTCGTCCGTTAGACAGTGCCGCTCAGAAGGGGTTCCAGTGAGGAGCAACTCCTAACGGGTATTTTAGGGAGGTAGAAAAGTTACTGATATATTAATTAACTAAAACACGACATCAGTACTAGGATTTAAAACTTTTCTTCGGTAAAACAGAAACATCAACAAACTCTGCATAAAACAAAACTAGTAAGGACTTCTGCCAAGTTATCGCCGTCTGAAGCTGTGATATAAAAAATAATGACAAAAATTCATGTTCAGTTCTAGTTCAGCTATAGACGTAGTCCAGTTGCTAGCCCATTAGTTCCATGGTTTGGGGTTAAAACAAAACCTATGAACTAAATCCGTACTTCATGAAAACCGGGTACAGTTGGCAAAGTTAAAAACTTACTTGGGAAAATTGAGTTAGCTGTTTAATTTTCTGTGGTTCTTTTTCTGTTAACCTATCGCCACTACGATTTGAATTTGTATTAATGCAGAAACAACTATATGTACCTTCCAACTTAAACTATAGTTAAAAATGTAAAAAAAAATTTCGAAGTTCCAAAATTTGACGATAGCAGTCCATAAGATTCCAGATTAAATGACAAAAGCGACCCAAAGGTCACGAAATGAGGACAAAAAATTACCCTAAGATCCCCTAAATCAAGGGGGAAAAAATGAAATTGGAGCATATTGATTTCAAGTGTGGAAGCCTTTCTCCAATAATGCCTCACGTTGCTTTTAGACAAAACTGAATATAAGGTTTCGCCCATTTCTTTCGTCTTTCGACGCTCCATTTTTTAAATACTGGAGCATGATGTTACTTCGAAATGTGAAAGTTTTTTTTTACAATAATACCTCTAAGTTTAGTCGTTTGATATAAAACTGAGAAGGAGATTTCATTATTTTTCACCTTTCGATAGTCTACTAAAAAAAATTTAATTTTGAGTGTACCCCCTCGTAAAACCCCCCCCCCCCACCAAGTACCCTTCGCTACAGCCCTGTGTAGGCCGGATATTGGTTGGAATTTAGTGAATTGCTGATTTGGTGATTTTTCCTGTTGCTAATAATCGCTCTCGTCTTTAAAACGTCGAACGCGTTGTAAGCTAAGCGTGTATATACTATTTTAGGTTCTGGTTGGCCACTCGAAAAGCTGTATTTTATGATCGTTTTCAATCGCCTGTCACACGTATGCACTAACATTGGTGATGACTGGAACCTTGTACACGCAATGAGCGGCTGGCATACATAATGTCTGCGGCATTAGGCCTAACCCTAACTTTTGCTGTCGGTACGGTTTTTGCTATTGACAAGCTACGTCTTACCGTTCTCTGAGAAATTCCAGTGGCAATGCCAGCCTCTAGAATTTGTAGTTTCAGCATCCGTGTTGAGTACAGAGCCTTGATGTATTTGAAGACATTCCAAACAATCTTCCTAGCCTGCGAATTCAAAGGTTTTTCACGTTGCGAAAAAAATGAAGCGCGAGATACGGTAGCCATATTGGTTCGTCTGCTCGAAGAGAAATTTTACCAGGGATGATCAATCCATTTTCCGAAAATCCGCGCGAATGGCCAACCAGAATCTAAAATAGTTTAGCTGTGGCTGAATGTTTAAAAATCACTTAAAATCATTTTAAAGTTAATAAAAATGTATAATTTAAAACTATACGTTAAATTAAAATTTATATTTTGAAAACGGCCATTGCCACCGACGTAAGTGTTCTGCCGGCTGGCTGTACTGATGAAAATGCCTCCATCACTTTCAGTCCTGTTCAATCCTTTATTTTCACGCTTTTTTTATCGTGTGTTACTTTCGGTTTCACTGGTGTGTAGCGCGCAAGCAAGCGTCTCTCTAGTGGCGATTGGCAAAGCGCGCGTTTTAAATGCTGCCTAATGGACGTTTCCTTTTGACCGTGTCAGTATGACTCAGCGGTAGTTCCTCGGCCTTTCATTTCAAAGGTCGTGGGTTCAATTCCCGCTCAGGCAGTCTGGCATATAAGTCCAAAAGGCAACGTAGATAGGTTTGCATCCGTATTTATTAAATCTATCTTGAGCCATTGGGTTTCAGTCCTGTTTAATCCATCACTTAGCAACGTCTCCAGCAATGTCCCTTCTTAGCGGGGATATTTGTCTCTGCCACTAATTTCGTTACAGGGTCAGGCCCCCGGATAGTGATCAGATAGGGATCAGATGATCAGATTGTAGCATCGAGTCCGTTTCTAAAAAGTGACGCATGACGTCAGTTTTGATGGAAGCGGCGTAATCAGATCTGATAGGCGACTGACCTTTACGATTACTGCACGGAAGTGCTCTGTTTTAACATATTTCTCGATTTTCCTGTCAAAAGATGGCAGTGAATTGTCGGTTGTTCTATACGTGTTTGTTTCCCAATAACAATTTCATCTTTCAAGATTCCTAAACAAATTTTATTTTTTTACTAATGTTGTCGATGGGTTTATACTTTCGGAAACATAAGTGAGAACCGAACACTAACGAATTAACCTGTTATGTTAAATAAGAAGTAGAACGACGGACGGACTATAAGCAGCATCTGTTGGCAGAAAAATCGAACAACACGTTAAAAAAGTGTTTGAGTTGCGTTGGATCGTCTACAAATGAGTCTTTTGCCAGACTGTAAGAGTGAGCAGAGGTTTATTAGAAGCGGTATAGCTGACTTGCCATATGTTTTAATTTTTCAACATATAGGTTTATTATTAGTTCGGGTAGACTAATTAGCAATGCTTGCCTTCGAGTCGTTATTGGTTCGTCATTCTTTTAAACTCAGTAAGGTATTTAAAAAAATGTATACAGTATAGGAGTACAGGAAGGCCAGTATAGGCTTACCTGATGAAGAAAAAACCTGGAAAGTCTGCTCTTATTTCAATGATTTTAAAATTAAGGAATAATCAAACCTTCGAATTACCAAACCTTACCTATTTTACGCAGAGCGTATGTCATACTGTAAATGGCTTGTGTTTATCTACTTAAAGCACTTTCAATTAATTACATTTTGTTGTAATGATTTAAGCCATTTTAAATCAATTACTAATTTATTAATTTAAGTCATTCAATCAAGGACATTTTATTTTATCTACTTTCAGTAATTCCAGCACTCATAACAATAATTTACGGTGTAGGCCGAGGAACAAATCCCGAAGAAACTGTTCTGTAAGTTGCCAGTTGTTATTTACCGAATCATTCAAATTCTACCAATGTCCTGAGCAATAGGATTTACATTTCAGATGAATTTGTTAGCGATAAGCCGGATAGACCGAATTAGAATGCGGCACCAGACCTAGCGATTATTTCAGTCACTATCCGGTTTCTTGGGGCTGTGGCTTCAAATGTGGAGGTCCTACGCAAGAAATTGTAAGATCCTTTAAGTTCTTATAGGAAGAACAATCGTGTAAGATTCCATACGATTTTGGTACAAGATTCTGTAGGATCCTGCTAGAATCCTGCAGGGTTCTGCAAGATCCTGCAGGATCATGTAACAAGACCCTACAGGAACTTGCACACAGGGACGACGCTAGAATCACTTTACTGGGGAGGCGGCAGTGGGGCAGCAATTTTAGCCAGGGGGGCGAACCGAAAAATTCTACTTTTGCGGTCCCCCCCCCC